>JAABOM020069825.1:0-37551 GCA_011800125.2 Solanum clarkiae | reverse complement strand
GTAAAAATGGAAAAACATGACTAAATTTTATCTTTGTTTCTTTTTCTTAATATGTGTGAAATGACCTATCAATTCACATAATATGAAACAGAGGGAGTAATATCTTGTCCTTTAAACTTAATCCTGGATATGTTTGGTTGCTTATACATTCTTTATTTTTTTCCTTTGTACGAGACTTTGTGTCGAGCCCCCTCGGGATTGCATCCTTGCACCTAGCGTCTCCCTCGAGTTATTAGCAGCGATATATAGGTCTTGGAAGCAGGAAATCAGTGTATATACGCTGATATACAATAGGTATACTGCGTGTGTACTATATGATGATGCAACAGGAGAAGGGGTAAAAGCCCAATATGGAGGCAGCACCTGGATTTTGTTTAAGGGCCAGGCAGGCCCAAGCTTAGAGTTAGGACAGGTGTTGGAAAATTGGGCCTGCTGAGCCCATTCCTATTTTTATCTGTTCTTGTGTTTTCTTTGTTATTACTTCTATTATTTGTTACTTTGTTTTTTAACTCTTGCTTTATTTGTATTATTATTTTGTTGTTAATCTAATTATTGCCCCAACATGTCTCCATTTTTGTTAATTTTCATTTTTGATTCTCTTAGGGTTAAAACTTTTCCTACAATTTATTTTTGACAAAACTCTTGGAAAATTGGTTCAAGTGTTGGTCAATCTTTGCAACCTAGTCAATATTTTGCAAATTTAGTCATTCTTTCAAATTTAGTCAATATTTTGCAAATTTAGTCAATCTAATGCAAATTTAGTCAATTTTTTCAAATTTAGTCAATATTATGCAAATTTAGTTAATTCATTCAAATTTAGTCAATATTTTGCAAATTTAGTCAATTTTTTCAAATTTAGTCAACACTTTTAAAATTCAGTCAAAGTTAGTCAAGATTCCTAATCATTGGTCAATCGCAAGTTAGTGGCCATTTTGAGTGATTAAGTTCTTCTCAAAAATGAAAATTGAACCCGAACCCTTTCTATTAAAAAAAAATTTTTCTGTTAGATCTTTTAAAATATTTTGATTGGTTTCCTAATTATTCATAAAATTAAGTGGCAACTCTTTTAAATTTTGAGAATTTGATTGGCACTTAAATTAATTAAGTGTTAAATGGGATTTTTGAAAAATCAAAAGTCACATTTTTTCGAATTAACACGAGCTTTCTTGGTCACTTAAATTAATTAAAATGGGATTTTCGAAAAATCAAAAGTCACATTTTTTCGAATTAACACGAGCTTTTCTGGATCATTCGTAAGGTAGTTATTTAAATCTCCATCAGACCTTTGAAGATTCCATATTTATGTTTTGTTCTACTTGAGAACTAGACATGTGAGATATGTATTTCATTTGAGTATTTTGTATGTAGAGGCTTGTACAGGTGACACCAGTTCTGGGATAGTTGTAGTTTAATTTCATCCGCTCATCTATCATATCAACCTATTTATCTTCTGCTTCTTTTATTATTGTTAAGTTCTTTAGGTTTGGGCTGATTCACCTTGGTGGATTAGGTGAGTGCCATCACACTCGAATTTTGGGCTATGAAAGTTCCTGTGCTTGATCTGCTAGGAAGAAATAAAGTAGGGGTGAGTATACCAAAACATACCCAGTAGGTTCAACCGACTAGGTAGGAGAAATTGGATAAGCGTGTAATAACTAAGGGTCCCTATCACCTGCACTGAAGGGGTAAATACATAATATATATAAATATATTCAATTATAAGAACAATTAAAGATATAAAGTGCAATTAGAGATGCAAAACAAATGAGATGTATGAATGCAATGGTGTCGCAGGCCATGTGTGAGGTGAAATCATGATCATTGCAGGGCTTATGTACACATCTATCGAGTTAAAGCTACTAGATAGAAATTGGAGCGTCGCAAGCCATGTACTAAAATCTCTCACGGCATCGCAGGCAAAATATAAAGTGGTACAATCCCTCCCTTGCTACCTCAGCGTGGTCAAGGGATTTTAGAACAATATCTCAATCCTCGCCACCTGCCCATGGTTAAGAGTTGGTACAAATGCATATGAGTTGAATTTATGCTAATACAACAAATCAAGATATATAACAAAACATACTTAGAATACCGATAAATTACTAATATATGATCGTGGAAATAGTCCAAGTCCCACAATTTGAACCACAAGTCATTCCTATGTCTTAAAGTATCACACTTTCACTAATAGCCAAACGTATCAACAATACTGGACTTCGCAAGTCCACGAAGTATGCATATAAGTCCCAACAGTACCTCGAATACCATCAATTACCATAAAGTTTCTCAAATAATATCACAAGTCTCATATGATCACCATAATATCCAAAATTGTGTCAAATATCTGGGAAAGATCGCAGTTTGCCAATAAATCCACAATTTACCCAATTCCAATACAACCGATATCACATTTTCACCCTAGACTATCATATCAATCGAATCACTCATGAAACAATCCAAATCTTACATTATCATATAAATATATTCAATAACTCAAATCCAATCTAAAAAGGTTAGTCGAAAAAACCTTGATGTCGAAATCTCACTTGAATCGAGCTTTCAATCAACCCAAACCTTGAACTGAGCTCCAAATCAATCAACCACTATCAAGAATAGATTATATAAGTCAAGAGATAAATTTTGATACCCATATTGGCATGAATTAGACTTAGGGGCAAAATGGTCAAAATTAGAACTTAAATTTGAAGTTTCTCAAATCCAAAAATTGACTAAAAATATGATTCTACGTGAGAAAAGGAGTTCATGGGTGAAAAGCTCACTAAAATCAAGTTCAAATTGAAGGAGAAATTAACATTTAAGTTTCCAATTCAAAGCCATGGAAGTCCCCATTTTGAATATCCAAAATCAACAAATTGATCCCCATTTTAAATATCCAAAATCAAGAAATTCAAGACAAAATCAAGATAAAACTAATGGAAATTAATTAATTTGATGATAGAAGCACTTACTCAAAAGTTTTCTCCAAAAGGTCTCTTCAAAAATCTCCCAACAAAGCTTGAAAATGTTGTTTTTCCATATTTAAAACTAATCAATCAAAACACTACTCTGCGAACGCGGGTGGGGCCTGTGAACATGGACTGTATGAGCAAAATAACCTTTGTGAATACGGAGGTTTTATCCGTGAATAAGGAGAGGGGAACAGGAGACCTTCGCGAACGCGGAGGGTCCTACTGCGAACGAGGAGAAGCGGACAGTTGAACCTCCATACCATATATGTATCCATATCAGAAATGGCCATTCGGACTCAACAAAATTATCAGAATTCAATTCTGAGGTCTCCTCAACATAGTTATCAATAAACTCAATAAAATTAGTTTAAAACTCAAAATACAAAAAAATTCCAAAAAAACACTAAAAATTATAGCGAGACTATTTCTAGCTTCACCACTTGGAACTACTGGAACTACCAAAATTTAAATTCGAGCTTCCAAACTCCTTAATGTTGATCAAAGTCAAACTTTGGCTTTAGAAACAACTAAAAATGTAAATTTTATTCCAAATTCTCCATTTTAACTCTAAATTCAGTTCCGTTAACTTCTCCAATACTGGATTCGACGTTTTGAAGCTTATAGAATCGATGGATTTTTTATCCAATACTCAAAACTCAAAATAGTACAAAAACTCACTTTTTTAATAACTTAAGCTTCCAACTATGACAAAACTCATATTTACCACTTTTAAAATATAGGATCTCAGTTCCAACAAGGTGGATCGTTCAAAATAGGCCCAAAGCAACTTATGGAAGTTTCATGCCCTGGGAGGGTACCCTAGACGTAACTTGCAGCCGACAACTATTGCTATTCCCCAAGCGAACCACCTAGTCTCATCGCATTCATTCACTCAACTCAATAAGAGATGATAACAAAGAAATAACAATCTATCAGTGGTCTACAAACTATCAACTCAGTCTATCATAAATGAAATACGAAAAGGAAGAACAATCTTAGTGTAAAGAAGGAGAAAAAGGGGCACAGAACCCCAACATCAACCATCATACTTCTATGTCTATGAAGCATCTATAACTACTGTCTAACGAGGCACCATAACAGGCAATGGCTACCACAATCAAAGGAAATAATAAAAAAAAAACTAAAAAAAAAACTTCCTCTGAATGCAGCGGAGGACTCACCATAATCTAAACTAAAGAATTTGCTCTGAACCACAACGATTAGGCTGCTGAAGTCCTCTGTCTACTGAATTTGCATCATAATATGATGCAGCGGCAAAGGAGTGTTAGTAAATGGAATGTACTATATGTAAAATGGGCTAAAGTAAATGATAAAAATGACAATCAACTTATCAATCACTCATCCTTAACTCAGAGTAAGGAACAAGACTCTATCACATCACTATCCATCAAGACATCAGATAATCAGATCAACCTCTGAGTACAATCATGTAACCGTTCTGGGAGTTTCTATAATCGATAACAACCACCTATGAGCCGATGATGATACAACTAAGGGATGTCATTGCCACATCCGTTCAGTACTTTGCCAGGGTAAAAAACGAGTCTATCGGGGATCCCAAAAGAAGTCTATCAAGCCTTCTATGAGGGGCAAAGGAAATATCTCTTTTCACAGTTCAATCCTCTCCAACACTGGCCATGTAGTTAATGAGTGCGAAATGGACTCACTCTTACCCATTTTGGTGCTAATATTTCTCCCGGGACTCGACATACTCATAAGTCTACCAATGCATCAAGGATTTCCATCACCCAGCCCCTATGGGCAAGAACACTCAACTTATATTATCATCTATCAACTCAAAGAGTAGGATTATTCCTTCAAACTTAGGTTCAACCTCATTTAGATTCTAAGAAGCACTAATTCTATCAATTTCAACCATCAATACACTCATCTCAGGATTCAGACTCCAACAATCAACACATTCAGATAATCAAGGCTCTAAACATTACTCCTAAGTTCATTCTTGAAGTATTTAACAAGGAAATCATGCAAACTAAGCATAGAATCTTTACAATAACGCATGTGAATAGTAAATACAAGTATGATGATCATCAATTTAAGATAATATATATAAATTAAAGGTAATCTTCAAGATAATTTTCAAGAAGTTCAATTCAAGACTTCTCAACTATCACTATCCTCCTACTACATGTATTAGGGCACATGGAAGAATAATTTTATGCTCTGGGTAGCCTTTACATACCTGCGATGATGAATTTCTACCTTTCCTTCAAGAATTTGGCCTTGGACTCAAAATTATTTTCCCCTTCTCTCAGTTTCTCTCATTTAGACTTAGAAAAATATGGGTTTTGAAACTCTTTTTGTACGAATTAATACTTAAGAACATGTTTTGGGACATAAAAATGGGTTAAAAATGTCTAAAATACCCTTCCTGAGATTTAAAAGAAAAAATTTTAAAACTGATGTGTTGGGTCGCGATGCTCCAGGGGCACGAACTAGTACAATTTAGCTAATTTTCAAAAATTTTCAAAATTCCTGTCAAATTTCAAAGAAAAATCTAAAGTGTCACTCCGCGCCTCCTCTGCGTTGCGCCATGGGCACGGATAGACACTGTTCCGACATTAATTAGTGAAAATTACTTTTCGCTTCGATTGCTCTTAAATCGGGTCGAGACTATTTTCTCACTTGATTTTCCGCACTGATTGCAAAATTTGATTTTAGATTTCCCATTGAAACTTTGAAAGACTCGTTGTGCGCACGATTTTATTTTAGTGGTATTTCAATAATTTCACGGGTTATTACATCATCTCCCCCTTGGGATCGTTCATCCTCGAATGATGAGTAAAGATTGATTAGAAGTAGGAGTAAGCTCAAAACTCATCTCATTCCTCACTCGGGAACTCTCGAACTTCCAACTATTCATCACTTTCTACATTTCTATCTTAGACTCAAGAATGGAATTAGCACACCAACTCAAGGAAGGAATTTCAATAACATTAAGGATGTGGACATTAACTTCAATATCGTCGTCATATGGCACCAATAGGTGTGGGTATTTAATTTTCATTTCATTGCTTCCTCCGCTTCCCACATAGCTTCCTCAATAAATTGATTCCTCCATAGGACTTTGATGGAGGCTATGTCTTTGTTCCTCAGCTTACGAACTTGTCGATCAAGGATTTGGACTGGAATTTCTTCGTAAGATAGACTATCCTTCACTCCCATACTCTCAACAGGAATTGGCGAGGCAGGATCTCCCAAACACTTCTTTAACATTGACACATGGAACACCAAGTGAACTCCATCTAGCTTGGAAGGCAAGTCTAGCTCATAAGCAACCTTCCCAATCCTCTTAACAATCTGGTATGGTTCGATATAACGTGGAATCAACTTTCCTTTCTTACCAAATGTCATGACACCCTTCATGAGTGGCACCTTCAAGTACACCCAATCATCCATCTCAAACTCCAAGTCTCTTCTCCTCACGTCTTTGTAAGACTTTTGATGACTCTATGTTTTCTTCAACCACTCTTTGATAACTTTCACCTTCTCCATAGACTGATGGACAAGGTCAGGTCCGATTAGTTCAGCTTCGCCAACCTCAAACAAGCCAATCAGTTATCTACATCTCCTCCTATATAATGCCTTATAAGGGGCCATCTGAATACTAGCATGGTAGCTACTGTTGTACACAAACTCGATCAATGGTAGATGGTCATTCCAATTACCCTTGAAGTTGATGGCACAAGATCTCAACATTTCCTCCAAAGTCTGGATAGTGCGATCTGCCTGTCCATCTGTGTGAGGGTGAAAAGTTGTGCTCAAATTCACCTTCGTACTGAAACCCCTATGGAAAGATCTCCAATATTGAGAGATGAACTGAGCTCCTCTATCTGAGATGACAGACAAAGGAACCCCTTGCAACCTTATAATCTCTCAAACGTATAGCCGGGCATACTTCTCAGCTATATTAGTTGTCTTAACCGCCAAAAAGTGGGCTGATTTAGTGATCTTATCAACAATCACCATATCGAATTGTGCTTCTTTTGGGATCTTGGTAAATTAGTGATAAAATTCATGTTGATCGTCTCCCACTTCCACTCAGGAATTTCAAAGTTCTGGGCTAATCCACACAGTCTCTGATGTTCAACCTTAACCTGTTAACAATTGGGGAATTTAGAGACAAATTCAGCAATGTCCCTCTTTATTACATTCCACGAATAGACTTTCCTCAAGTCGTGGTACATCTTGGCAAAACTAGGATGAATGGAATATCTGGAGCTATGAGCTTCAGCCATGATCCTGTATTGAACGCCTTCAACAGGGGGCACACACAATCTACCCTGGTATCTCAACACCCCATCTCCCCCTTTGGAGAAAACCATTACCTTCTGCTTGTGGACCACTTCTTTCAAATGGAACAGGAAAGGATCTTGGTCTTGCTTTTCCTTCACATATAACAATAAGGATGAGGTATATCCATCCTGAATATTAACTCCGCCTTCATTTTTCTCCTCAAGTTGTACTCCCAATCGAGTCAATCTATGAACTTCCTTAGCTAGTTCCCTCTTTCCTTCCTCCACATGGCCAGTGCTACCTATAAACATCTTGCTAAGAGCATCAACAACAATGTTAGCCCTACCTGGATGGTAGAGAATGCTCATATCATAATCCTTGAGCAATCCAGCCATCTTCTCTATCACAAGTTGAGCTCTTTCTGGCTGAACACGTACTGCAAGCTCTTGTGGTTAGTCAACACATCCACATGCACTTCATACAGATAGTGATGCCAAATCTTAAGTGCGAATACCACTATTGCCAACTCGATATCATGAGTCAGATAGTTCTTCTCATCGATCTTAAGTTGTCTGGAAGCATAAGCTATCACTTTTCTTCTCTGCATAAGTACACAACCTAATCCAACTCTTGATGCATCACAGTATAACACGAAGTCTCCCATCCTATCAGGTAAAGTCAAAATGGGGTTATAGTCAATCTAGTCTTCAATTCTTGGAAACTTTTTTCACATTCCTCAGACCACTAAAACTTGGCTTTCTTCTAAGTCAGCTTAGTCAATGGTGCTGACAAGGAAGAGAAGATCTCAACAAATCTATGGCAATAGCCTGCCAAAACCAAAAAGCTTCTTATTTTTGTCGGAAAAGTTAGTCTAGGCCAGTTCTTAACTGCTTCAATCTTCTGAGTATCGACCCGAATATCATCTCTCGAAATAACATAGCCCAAGAAAGCCACTGACTTGAGCCAAAATGCACACTTTGAGAATTTTACATACAACTCATGGTGTTTGAGTGTTTGAAAAACCACTCTAAGGAGATTAGCATGCTCCTTTTCATCCTTTGAATATACCATTATATCTTCAATAAACACGATCATGAATATATCAAGATATAGTTTGAATACCCTATTCATCAAATCCATAAAAGCTGCAGGTGTATTTGTCAACCCGAAGGGCATGACCAAGAACTCAAAATGGCCATACCATGTCTTAAAGGTTGTCTTTGGGATATCACTTTCTCGCACCTTCAACTAATGGTAACCTGATCTGAGGACTATCTTGGAGAAACAGGTAGCACCCTGAAGTTGGTCAAAGAGATCATCTATCCCGTGGAGAAGATACATATTCTTTATAGTGAATAGTCTATACACATTCTGAGAGACCCATCTTTCTTACGCATGAATAGGATAGGAGCACCCTATGGTAAGAGACTAGGCCTTATGAAACCTTTCTCTAAAAGTCTTCAACTCTGCGGGGGCCATTCTATAAGGTGGAATCAAAATGGGTTTGGTCTCGGGAAGGACATTGATCCTAAAGTCAATCTCCCTATTGGGAGGGACTCCAGACAGATGATCAGCAAACACCTTAGGAAACTCATTCACAATCAGAGCTAACTCAAGAGTAGCAGATTCAATATCAGCGACTACTAAAAACTGCCTGAAAATTGACGGAAGAAAAAGCAACGGATTGCGTCGCCCAAAAAAGTGACGGATTAAGCGATGTTGTCTGTCACTTTCTTATTTTCCATATCTTTTTAAATATTTTAATTATAAAAAGCGACGGAATTCATCTATATGTCCATTGTTTTTTGCGAAATTTTTCGGCAAATTTTATTTATTTTTGAAATATATTTTTTAAAGTTCTTCTCAAAAATGAAAATTAAACCCGAACCCTTTCTTTGGTATTTAAAAAAGATTTTTCTGTTAGGTCTTTTTACTTGTTTTGATTGGTTTCCTAATTATCCATAAAATTAGGTGGCGACTCTTTCAAATTTCGGAAATTTGATTGGTACTTAAATTAATTAAGTATTAAATCAGATTTTTGAAAAATCAAAAGCGACATTTTTTCGAATTAATAGAAATGACGAGTTTGCTGGGGAATAATTGGGTTCTAATCATTAGACTAGTATTTGTTTGACTAACTATTCGGGTTATAATAATTAGTAATTGCCTTTATTTTTTTATTTGTGTTTATTTGTTTAATTTCAATTATCATAAATTGTCATTCATGACAAATTTCTGCCAACCGGAATTTACAATGCATTAGGTTAAGTGCGGTTACATGGTTATCCACGGTTGTCCCTTCAGAAAAACCCTAAATATTTCTTTGAAAATAGTAAATAGGTAGTTGGTTTGCAGTCGTTCCAACGCCATTTACTATTTCACCTCGAAGTTTGTCCAACTCGGGTCCCAAGTCAAATTGAAACTAACTCTTAGTCAACCTAAGATAAAGTGAAACCAAATCCCTACTTCTAAGCATTTGCCTAGGTCGACCCAATATCTAAGGGGTATTGGGCTCATTAGTAAACTACCAACACGTGTCAAAGGTCCCCGACCCGATGACACATCATGTTATGTGACTTTGAAAGAGGTATATATTGATAACCAATTATTGTCTCTCGGGGGGGAGGGGTCCTAACCAAGCCTTTTTATAGGTATGAATCGCTTTCTCAAATTCGTCATAGTCGTAGAAGTACCCCACAAACTCCAACTATGGTGGAATGACCTTAGTTTTGACCATAAAAGGGAATTGAACAAACACATGGGATGGTTGACCTCGCTTATGCAAATACCCGCTTATCCGAAACTGATAGAGGTTCTCACCGGGTACTGGGATCCTGAAAAGATAGTGTTTCACTTCGGAATGATGGAAATCAATCCAACCCTTGATGAAATTCAGGATGCCATTGATACCGTTGGAATGGCGGGTAAGAGAAGAGTTAAAAAAGAAGAAAGCATTTTGATTCCCGATAAGCCAACCAAGGAGCTAATTAGGGAGTATCTCAGTCTCCAGAAAGCTAACTGGGAACATGGATCGAGCAAAGCCTTCAGAGATCTCTACGACCACTTTGGTCACTCAAGCTTCTACCTAACATTCAATCAAGATTTCAAATCGTATCGTGAATGGGATATCACATAGCCTTTGGCCTTTGCCGTTGCACTAATGGGAGTCATGGTATTCCGTCAGCGCCCGAGCCTCAGCATCAATACTAGAATCATCATGGTCACCCATACCACCTTTTACAGACACAAAGCTTAGGGAGTAATGAAGTATTATTCACTCGTACCAACCATTGTAGCCGATTTGTACCGTGCCTTCGAGAAATGCAAAAATGGGCACCGATATTTTTAAGGGTGTAATTTTCTCCTTCAATGGTAGATAATAAGTCATTTGTTCAAGGGAGAAGGGACCAAAGAACTCCCCACATTGGACAATCACGACCCTCTCCTAGGGCTTTATGATAGGATGTATTGGGGTGACTTTGAAGGGAAAAAGACCCGTGAAAGATAGGCCCAAATCTTTTCCGAGTTAGGAGAGGACAATATTCAATGGATGTATGATCAGTTCATTTCAAAAGAGGTCGTGAATCGGGGTCATAAGTTTCCATTTTTTCCACTTCTAGTAATTCGAGGTATCCGGCCATATGCACCTCTTCAGGTTTTGAGACAATTTGGTAGGAAACAGATCGCACCTCCCACTTTGCACGTGAATATCTATGTATTTGATCATGGAGATGATAGGGTCCCAAACGTGTGAGACATATTGAAAGAGTGGAAGAAACCTTCAAGGCTGGCCAAAGAGACTATTGTTGAAGACTGATTTAATGCTCGATATGCAGATGGATACAAGGCTTGGTTGAAGCAGGATTTGCAAGGCCTCGGGTTCTCAGTTCGGAATATCTATCAAGGTTTAGAAGATACAGAATCACAAGTAAGGGTAGAGCTGGGGAGGGTTAAAAACGAAGCTAGAGAAATGCAGGAAGCCTTCCTTCGAAAACAGGAAGAAGATAAACATACCGTTGAGAGTCTGACCCAAGAGTTAGAAAACTTGAGAAGTGGACTTACAAAGATGGATTCTTGGATGAATACCCATAGAGAAAGCGTTAGATATGAAACTTGGGAGGAGAAATGCCGCAAGATAGGATGGTTACTGGTTGATGGCTTAATACGAACTCCACAATATCATGGGACAATCAAAGAGGAATAGAATAGAAGGATGCTAGGGAGCATCAAGCTGGTATCACCCCTGCGAGGGATTATTTTCGATGTATTTACTTTTAGCCCTTGCATGGGTTTGCACTTTATCTCCCCTGTGTGGGATGATTTTATGTTTATTTTTCTTGACCCCTGTGTGAGCCTTTTTATTTTATATATCCCCTGTCCCGGAACTGATTCCCATTTACCTTAAAGTTATTTCCTTCATATATGGGAGTTTCTTTTCTTGGGGGGCAATATAATGATTTGTTACGCATACACCTTTCAAATTCTTTAGGCCTACCCCTGGCATAAAAAGGCCACCTGCATTTGGACGCACAATAATCCTTTCTGTGCTATCTGCTATAACTGCTTATATGATTATGTTGTTTTATTCGGGTAAATTTCTAGCCCACTCTTTTTCAAATTTTTCTAGAGCCACCTAGACATAAATCCCAGTCACTATATGCGACCAAATAATTCTTCGAGTCTCAAGTTTCTCAACAAAGTCTGAATTCCTTAACCTACTTTTAAACTTTCATTCTTCCATCTCAAGAAAGTTGGATTTGCAATGAGGATGGAGAAAAGCCAAAATTGTAATAGTGCTGAAGGCATATTGACAAGTATGCTAGGCAAGGTCACCCAAGAGGTCCTGGAAGATGGAGGAGTGAATCAAGCTACTAAGATGATGCTTACTAAAATAGCTAAAGCTGATGAAGAAATGAAAAATACCGAGGATAAAAGAACAAGCCTGAGTAAGGCAAGTCAAATACTCGAAGAATATTCATCTACTCTGGAGGAATATCTTGGAAAAATAATAGCTCAAAACGCGGAAATGGAGGTGAAACTCGAGGCCACCTTAGAGAAGATAGCCAGGCTGAGGCAAAAGAATCTCCATTTTGCCCTCCCAGGACTGAGCAAAGAGGCCGAGGGAGTTGAGGTTGACATCTCGCCAAAAGAGTGATTCAAATCAAGTATGGAAAAGGAAATCAACAAATCATCAGAGGAAGTCTCAGTAGAAACATTTAATGTTTCTTAGCAATATTTCTATCCCATATTTTTTATTTTTTCGTGTAATGAAGTCTATTTGAACCAAGATATTCCTTGTATTCTTGAACTACATAGGGTCTAATTTCTCATTTGTGAGATACTTAGGTAGCCCTTTAGGCCCATCCCATATCTTTTTCCGAAAGCTTATTTTTCCCCTGTATATATTACCAACAATGCATAAAGACTTGACTTGGCGCGAATCAATCTTCCTGATCCAGTATTTCTAAAATTACATATGCAAAGTCCTGCCTATTTACCATATCTCGCGTATTCGTGGGCTAGTTTACTTTCGAATAAAATAACAATTGTGTGCTTATTGATTTATGTGTGCTATCTTACGTTGCCTATTAATCTAAGGGAACTAAGATGCTTGCCTTTGAGTAATTTTTCTTACAGGTAATTTAAAATTAATCTGTGTTGATAAGCTGGCCGATCATCCTTATTTTACTAGATCAAAAGCCCACAAATATCCCTCCCCTGACCAAAACCAGCGGAAAGGAAAAATGACAGACAACAATGATGATACAAGCCTGACTGAGATCACTGTGAAAAATCCCATCATCGTACAACAAAACAAATTGATTACACAGTTGATGCAACAGATTGTTGAGATGAAGATGGAATGAAGAAGACTCAAGAGTTAGCAAATTTGGCCATTACTTCTAATCTTCCTAGTCCAGATGACGGGAGGCCTCCATTCCATTTTCCTGCTCCTAATCTATTTCATCAACCTATCCCTATCTCAAAAAATCCACCAATTACTCCTGCTCAAGCCTCTCCTGTCATTGACTTGATTACCCCCGACGCAGGACATTCTAATCTTTTTCCCAAAACACCACCCTTTCTCTAAAACCCAAATAATAATAATGTGCAAGTCTGCAGTTCCTCTCAAATTCCCCACACTACTCACCCCCAAATAATCCCTCCTGAAATCCAAGATCCGAACCAATACAACCCACCTACCACCCAAATTGTGCCTCCTAAAATCCCCTTTCATATTCCAATCCTTACCAATCCACAAATTCCTCACACCACTTACTCCGAGGTTGACCATTATGAGGAGAAAGAATGAAAGGCAAAGGAGGATATGGCCAAGCTGGATATAAGGGAAGAAATTGCAAAAGCTATGAAGCATTTTCGCTATGCACCTGATGTTGTGGGGATGGATTACGAGGATTTATCAATTCACATTGACCTGAACCTTCCAGAAGGGTTCAAAATACCGAAGTTTGACACTTTCAGCAGAAGTGGAAATCCTCTATCCCATCTGAAAGCATCTTGTGATTAGCTTGTATGTGTCTAGAAAAATGAAGCATTTCTAATGCGGATTTTCAATCGAAGCCTGAGCAGGAAGGCCTTGGAATGGTTTAGCTCCCAAGAAATCAACCAATGGGCCAGTTGGAGTGCTACGGCCAAAAATGTTGTTGAACGGTTTGCTTATAATGTCAAAATCGTGCCAGACCACTATTCGTTGGAGAAGATAAGACAGAAGTCAACCGAGAGTTATCGAGAATATGCCTATAGATGGAGGAAGAACGCCGCCAAAGTGCATCCTCCCATGTCTGAAAAGGAGATTATCGAAGTATTTGTGCGCTCCTAGGAGCCTGAGTTTTATGAAAGAATGATGCTGCTTGTTGAAGAAAAATTCGCAGATTTAGTTAATATTGGTGAGAATATCGAAGATAGACTTAAAATGGGTGAGATCACCTGTATATCAAATTCAGTTGGATCATCCGGGATGTTAAGGAAAAATAAAGAAGATGTGTCAACTATCTCCGGCGTACAAGACAAAAGGAGAACCCCTAGCAGTCACCCTAAAAAGTCCACACCCCCTCAAATCCATTTTCAACCTACCTCAAGTTCATTCCCCTTCTTTCATGTTCAACTAGGATATCACACTCCACTCACAAACTACCAAACTTCTCCTCCCCATTATCACTCCCCACAATATCCAAACATCATCTCGAACTACCGATCTCTACCACCAAGTTGCTCCCTAATCCAACCAACTTATCCGACTCCCTTTACTAGTTACCTAATCCCAAATCCCCAACCCCATCGTCAAATTACCAAGCACCACCATATCTAAGATTCTAGACCCCTACGATCCCCCGTCGAAACCATCCCAATTACCATTGAGTATCTCCACCTCTACAAAATAACTATAACCCTCATCATTCAAACGTAGATTAAAAACCCCCTAGGGTGTTCACTCCGCTCGCCGAAAGTCAGACAAAGCTATTTGAAAGATTGTCAGCTGCAGGGTTGATCCTGCCTGTCGTATAAGAGCCATGGATGCTAATTCTCATTTCTTCAGGAGCGATCAAACTTGTGCTTACCACTCTAACAGTGTTGGACATGACACTGAAGATTGCATAAATTTGAAGCATAAAATCTAGGACTTAATTGATAACATGGTTGTTCTTCGGACCGTCACTCCCAATATCAACAAAAAACCTTTACTTAACCATTGAGGGAACATTACTGGTATGATTAAGAGAGAATAAGTTTGGTGTACAACTAAGAAGATAGTGCCAGATGGTACTGTAAGTTTAGAAAAGAGTATGGCATCTCTAAGTATCACAAGAAGCCAAAGCTGGAGATTTTGATACCTTGTGAAGTGATTGCTACGGCGCCAAAAGGAATTCCTAATAAGAAGGTTGAGATCGAGATTGTCAATACAGGAAAATCAATTTAGGGAGCAGGCAGAAAAGCTCAAAGGACGATAAGTGAAGCTGAGGCGGAAGAATTTTGGAGAAGAATGCAGCTTCAGGAGTACTCTATTGTGAAACACTTGGAGAAGACTCCTACCCAGATTTATGTATGGGCAGTACTGATGAATTCACAATATCATAGACATGTATTAATGAGAGTATTGGAGGATACTTATGTGCCTGTAGGAACAGACAATGATAATTTGGCAGTCATGATAAGCCGGGTTACCCAGGGTCATCGCATCAGTTCTGGCAATGAAGAGCTACCATTCGAGGGAGAAATGCATAATAAGGCGCTTCATGTTATAATCAAGCATCGATATATGATTCTAAATCATATCTTGATCGACGATGGACCTGGACTGAATATTTGCCCTCTATCCACTCTCAAGCAATTGAATTATGATGTGGAGAAAATCCAGCAGAACCGAGTTAATGTGAGAGCATTTGACGATGGCCGGAGAGATACACTGGGAGCACTGAATCTAACAATTTATGTGGGACCCACTAAGTTCGTCATCGAACTTCAAGTGATGGACATAGTTACCAGCTATAACATGTTGCTAGGAAGACCTTGGATCCATATGGCTAGAGTTGTACCTTCTACCCTCCACCAAATGATGAAGTTCATTTTGAATGAACGTGATGTGTTTATTTATAGTAGGGAAGCCATTTGAATGTATATGCACCCATCATCGGTAATGTCACTAGAGGATCAGATTTCTACACTGTTGAAATAGTGAACGCTACTGAAGACGACTGGACCCCGGGACCTCCTATGCTTGTTGTTTATAAGATTATAGCCACAGTGATGTTGAGAATGTGTTTGAAGCCGGTTTTGGGCTAGGGAAGCACTTGCAAAGTATTACCGAGCCTATCCCATTGCCAACAAAATAGTCAAGATTCGGCCTCAGATATACTATCTTGGAGGAAGATAAGTGGGAGATGCAGAATCAGAAGGATGATCGAGCCTTGGCCTGGCCAATATCACACTTTTATTAGTCATTTCCAATACGAGAATACATAGGTGACGATGGTCTTGGGAGAGGGATCTGGGACCTGTTTGAAGAAATTGATACAATTGATGATGATCAAACAACCCAAACGTCAGGTGTTCGAGGTGCCGAACTAGATAACCAAAATTTGAGAGAGACATGTATTATGTTGTTGATCCCCTACTTGTCTTGGTAGACGAAGAATTGTTAAATTACTTGTTCTTAAAAAATAAGTGACAGTCTGGCGGAGGCCCGTGACCTATATTTTACCTTGATATTTTACTCTTGTTTGATTTTGTTTTAGTTTCCCTCGCAATATCTCAAAAGGCAGATTGACCCATGGTCATGGACAAAGTTTGCACTTTCTTTTAAATGAAAGCCTTCATTTATTTCAAATCGCATTTACTATTCATCTTATCATTTTAATTATTTCTTATCTAACTACGTTTGTTTATGATTTCAGTTTAAATAATTTTAAACTTGCCAATGTCATGTCATATCATATCAAAAGCTAAATGAACAAAATGAAGTAGATGACAATGAGCTTGAGGAATATGGTGAAAGAACCACAGTACCCAAACATCTTGCCCAAGAATTGAGACAATTTGAGAATCGGGATAAGCCAAATCTAGATGAGACTGAGACAGTGAATTTGGGAGATGAATGTGTCAAGGAAACTAGAATCAGTGTCCATTTGAAGGATTCTTAGAAGGGAGAACTCACTAGCTCGCTCAAAAATACATGGACATGTTTGCTTGGTCGTATGAGGATATGCCAGGTCTGAGTACCGATATTGTCTCTCACAAGTTGCCAATCAACCTAGAATTCAGTCCAGCGAAACAAAAGACTCGGAAGTTCAAGTTGGATTTGAGTCTGAAAATCAAGGATGAGGTTACTAAACAGATACAATCCAAGGTGGTAAAAATGATGCAATACCCCACTTGATTGGCCAATATTGTTCCAGTTCCTAAAAAGGACGAAAAGATCAGGATTTATGTTGATTATAGAGATCTCAACAAAGCCAGCCCCAAGGGTGATTTTCTATTGTCGAACATCCATATTCTCATTGACAATTGTGCCAAGCATGAGATGCAATCATTCATGGATTGCTTTGCAGGATATCACCAAATTCTAATGGATGAAGAAGATGCAGAAAAGACAGCTTTTATCATACCCTGGGTTATGTACCATTATTGAGTGATGCCATTTGGCCTCAAAAATGCGAGAGCTACTTATATGAGAGCTATGACAACTATTTTCTATGACATGAGTCACAAAGAGATTGAGGTGTACATTGATGATGTTATCATCAAGTCCCGCGAGAGTTCGAATCATCTAAGTCATTTGAAGAAATTCTTTGACCGCCTATGCCGATACAGCCTGAAGTTGAATCCTGCCAAATGTGCTTTTGGGGTACTTGCCGGTAAGTTATTGATATTTATAGTCAGTCGAAGAGGTATTAAGCTCGACCCTTCTAAGATCAAAGCAATTCAGAATTTGCCTCCTCCAAAGACGAAGAAAGAAGTCATAAGTTTCTTGGGGAGATTAAATTACATCAATCGGTTCATAGCGCAATCTATGTTGATTTGTGAACCTATCTTTAGGATGTTGAGAAAGGATGCATTGACAAACTGGAATGAAGAATGTCATACTACTTTCGATACTATCAAAAGCTATTTGTCTAATCCACTGGTGCTGATAACTCCACGAGAAAGAAGTCCACTATTATTGTAATTGTCGGTTTCTGATAATACATTCGAGTGTGTCCTGGGCCAGCATGATGAAACCGCAAAGAACGAACGGGTGATCTACTATTTGAGTAAGAAGTTTACTCCGTATGAAGCTCGATATACTTATTTGGAGAAGACTTGTTGTGCTTTGACTTAGGTTGCTCAAAAGTTGAGGCACTATTTGTCCTCCTATACTACATACCTCATTTCAAAGATAGATTCGTTGAGATATATCTTTTAGAAAGCAATACCGACAGGAAGACTAGCCAAGTGGCAAATGCTGTTGAGCGAATTCAACTTCACGTATGTAACTCAGAAAGCAATCAAAGGACAGGCTTTAACTGATCATCCTGCAGAAAATCCCGTCGACAATGATTATGAACTTCTTAAACCTACTTTCCTGATGAAGAGATATCATTTGCAGGAGAAGACATCTTCGAGGCATACCCTGGTTGGCAGATGTTCTTTGATGTAGTTGTGAATTGCCAAGGTAGCGGCATTGGAGCGGTCTTAGTATCAGAATCTAGGCAACATCACCTGCTGGCCGCGAAATTTCAATTTCGTTGTACTAACAACATAGCTGAGTATGAAGCTTGCATTTTGGGCTTGAGGATGGCTATAGACATGAATGTTCAAGAGTTGCTGATCATTGGAGATTCAGATTTGCTGATTCATCAGGTTCAGGGAGAATGGCTGTGAAGAACCCAAAGATCAGATCGTATGTGCACCTCGTACAGAGGTTGTATAAATGATGTCGAAAGATCGAGTTTAGGCACACGCCAACGATACAAAATGAGTTCATAGATGCCCTTGCCACCATTTCCTCGATGATTCAACATCCGGACAATGTATATTAATCCTTTAGAGATAGACTTGAGAGAGCAATCGGCCCATTGTTTGCTTATCGTGACTAAACTAGTAGGAAAGCCTTAGTATTTCAATATAAAGAAGTATTTAGAGACCGGAACTTATCTTGAAAATGCTACTTCCGATCAGAAGAGAGTTATACATCGGAAGGAAAACAATTTCTTTTCGAGTGGGGAAATCCTTTATAGGAGGACTCTAGATCTAGATCTCCTCAGATATGTTGACACTCAGAAGCTGTGAAGCTTGTTGAACAAGTACATGCCGGGGTTTGTGGTACTCATATGAATGGACTCACTCTAGCAAGAAAAATCCTTCGAGCTGGCTATTTTTGGATGACTATGGAACATGACTGTTGGAAGTTTGTGCAAAAATGCCATCCGTGTCAAATACATGGTGATTTGATTAGTGTCCCTCCTCACAAACTCAAAGCTATGAGTTTTTTTTGGCTGTTCATAGCTTGTGGCATGGATGTTATCGGTATGATAGAGCCAGCTGCCTCTAATGGTCATAGATTTATTTTGGTTGCCATTGACTACTTTACCAAGTGGGTGGAGGCAGTATCCTATAAGTTTGTGACAAAGAAAGTGACAGCTAATTTTGTGCACAACAATTTGATATGCCGGTTTGAAATACCAGATTCCATCATCACCGATAATGGAGAAAATCTCAATAGTAACTTGATAAAAGAGATATGTAAGCAATTCTAGATCACTCATAGGAATTCAACAACGTATCGCCCTCAAATGAATGGAGCTGTAGAAGCCGCTAACAAGAATATCAAGAAGATTTTAAGGAAAATGATTGACAGACACTGAGGATGGCATGAAATGCTACCTTATGCCTTATTGGTATATTGCATGACTGTCAGAACATCAATTGGAGCAAACCCTGTACTTGTTGGTATATGGAACAGAAGTGGTGATACCCGCTGAAGTGGAAATACCATTAGTGAGAATTATTCAAGAAGCTGAGTTGAGTGATGCAAACTGGGTTCGTAATAGAATTGAACATTTGGATTTAATCGATGAAAAGAGGATGACGACTATTTTCCATGGTCAGTTATATCAACAGAGGATGATTCATGCGTTCAATAAGAGAGTAAGACCTCGAATGTTCAAGGTCCGACAATTGGTTCTCAAACATATCTTTCCCAATCAGGATGAGTACAAAGGAAAGTTTGCACCAAATTGGCAAGGGTCATACATGGTTCGCAAAGTGGAGTGAAGAGAAGTGTTAATTTTGTCAGAGATGGACGGTCAAGAGTAGCCGAGACCAATCAATTCAGATGTTATCAAGAGATATTACGTTTGAAACTTTAGAGTTTGCCTTTACTTTTTCTCCTTTGTAATTTCATTATTTAGCTACTGCATTTTATTTATCCATATTTAATGAATTATGTTTGACCTGAATTCTCTAAAATGAGATATGTAGGCGGCCTATGTCGGCCTCGGTCATCCCCTTATCCCTTTTTATTTTTTCCTTTTTACCTTTTTAGAACTACGTTTGTCCTGAATTCTCAAGAATGAGATATGTAGGTGGCCTATGTCGGCCGCGGTCATTCTCTTATTTAAAATCTGTATTTTTCTCTACCTCCCGAGCGGGAAACTACGTTTGACTTAATTTCTGCCCCAATAGGATACATATGTGCCACAACGACTTGGTCATACTCTCACAAAGGAAACTGTAACAGAATTTTTGAGAGGAACTCAAAAATTCTGAACAATGAGCCTCGTCGTCAATAAATTAGAGTTCAAAGCATGTTAAAATTTCAACTGGGACAGAATTTTTGAGAAAGATCTCAAAAATTTCCAAGGTGCTTCTGATAAGTTATCAATCACTTACAACATTTAACCAGGGAAAGAAATTTGAGATTGCCCTCAAAATTTCGCTAAGCATCATTACAAGTCTAAAAGTCACCCTAAGGACTCTCAACCTGATCAGGAATTCAAAGGCAATCGCGATACACCAAGGAATCTATGTCAAAGCCGAACATGTTCATCTAATCTTTATGTAACATGACAATTGACAATGATTTTTTTCTTAAAAAAAAGCTTTTCTATATTTTTTATTTCTAACATGTCGAATATTTTTCAAAATGTATATTTTCTACCTTCTATCTACCAAGTGGTGGGAAATCAAAGCGGTTCACCGGGGGACAAGACGAGGAGCAAACAACCGAAGAATCAATACATATCAGTTCACTTTGAAACTAAGAAATTTTTTGTGGATGCAAGAAAAGTTTTTGCAGGTCTTATCTACAAGAGAAGAGCCGAGACATAAATAGTACCGTCTCACTCAAATCCCCAATAATTTATCACATCTTATTCATCGCGGAGAGAATCATTTTACTTTTAAGTTACCGAGAGGTTCATTTCATCATGCATCACAGAGAGATTCATCTTATTTTCAAGCTGCCGAGAGATCCATTTCATCATGCATCATGGAGAGAGTCATTTTATTTTCAAGCTGCCAAGAGGTCCATTTCATCATGTATTGCCGAGAGAGTCATTTTATTTTCAAGTTGCCGAGAGGTCCATTTCATCATGCATCGCGAATAGAGTCATTTTATTTTCAAGTTGCCGAGAGGTCCATTTCATCATTCATCAAGGAGAGAGTCATTGTATTTCAAGCTGCCGAGAGGTCTATTGTATCATGTATCACGGAGAGAGTCATTTTATTTTCAAGTTGCCGAGAGGTCCATTTCATCATGCATCGCTGCGAGAGTCATTTTATTTTCAAGCTGTCGAGATGTCCATTTCATCATTCATCATGGAGAGAGTCATTTTACTTTCAAGTTGCTGAGAGTTGCCGAGAGGGCCATTGCATACTCATCGCCGACAAGGCCATTATTTTCTAATTGCCGAGAGGACCATTGTATATTCATCGCTGACAAGGCCATTTTATTTTCAAGTTGCCAAGAGGGCCATCATAATCAGCACGTATCCGAGAAAGACATCATCATTCATTGTCGTGAGGGCCATTATCATGATTGCATCATATCGATTCATAATCTATCATGTCGAAAAGAAGAATATATACAAATATGGTAAAAGATACCATCTCTAATTCAAATGATGATTTTACTAACATTTTGTTTTAGTTATATCGAGAGCATTCGAAAGGGTGAAATCTCAAAACAAACCAAAGGTGTGGACGTCATCAAGTAGGATGCAACACAACGTGGAACCTTTTTCTTAGCAGCGAACTGGGACATAGTCTGAAGAAGGGCGTCAAACTCTTCAGACACGAGCTGGGAAGCGACTACTACCATAATCCAACCACACCCTTGTCAGAAGGCATGTGGGTATTTCTTTGAGTTTGATAATTTTCAGTTTTGCCTTTGGATAATCTCATCTCTCAACGGAGGCAATCCTCCAATCGGAGTGATAATGTACCAAGAGTTTTGGAAATTATGTCCGTGTAAGTTCTTAATTATGGATCTGAAGTGCGCCACATTTATGGTTAAGAGGTTGCAAACCTCTTTTAACTAATTCGATTTGTTTGTCACTCCTCTTGACCAGAGGTCATCTCAGAATAAGAGATTTCCTCTTCAACCGAAGCAGTCAAACTACAAGCAGCCTGATTCCTAGGTCCAAGGATATGTAGGCGGGCTCAATTTAGAAAACTCGGTTGTATTCTAATTTGCTCTCAAAATCTCATTCCCAAGCATTCTAATTTCTCCATAATTCGATATTGAGATAACTTTTGAATTCCCTTTTCAAAGTCTTGCGTGAAATCAAGCGTTTTAAACTACAAGTGGTCTGAATTCTCATGTAACCTGAGATATGTAGGAAACCCAAAACCAGGGTCCGACCATAATTTTCCAAAGTCCGTACCAAGAGCATTCGGAAGATGAAGATGTGGTCGGTTAAAAATTGATTTTGTCAAGTTTCTTTGTTCACAATCTCTTCCATCGATCATACACAAAGAAAGGGACAGTTGTTGACACCTAATTTTTACCCTCCACAATATAAATTAATTTTTAAGCTTTTAATTTTGACAATTTGAAATAATTGATTTTTCAAAATACGGAGAAACTTTTCAAATAAATCCCTTTTATTTTAAGAATTATTATTTTGAAATTAATTTGATTATTTCAGATTAATAATATTAAAAGATCTTAAATTAATTTATATTAATTCGTGTTGCAATCAAATTAATCAATAAAATTCGATTTGATTACGTTATTAATTGGTCACATTTGCAACTCCAAATGACTAATTTCTCAATTTAAATCCCCTACCTTTGAATCCAAATTGTCAGCCTTCTTTTGGATCCTCTTTTAATTTATTTTGGCCCAACCAATTCGAACTCAACCCAAATATCCCACAAACCCGACCCAAACTCCTCCAATTTTCAGCCTGTACACTATATACATACATATACATCATGTGGGGGGGGGGCCACGTGCCCCCAATTCCTTATTTCTCTTTCTCCCTCTTCCTTTCTTCCGTACACCCACTCTCCCCATATCCCCCTTTCTTCTTCTTCTTCACCTCAAAACCAAAACCAGAAAATGCCAAACCCCCTAAGATTCCGCTCAATGTTCCCTTCAAATCTCCGTACATACGTGTCATCATTCCTCATATCCTTTGTCCTTGCTCGAAATCGAGCCGTCCACCTCCCCTCATCCCAACGGCTTATAGATGTCCTTTAGGATTTGTTGGATTCAAAAACAGGATAGAATTTGGAGATTAACTAGAAAATAGTCCTAATTTCTACCCTATTTTCGAACCCTAGAAGTCAATATATATCCTTCATTTTTCAGATTTTAAGAAGGGAGGCCATTTTTTTTATTTTTGGAAAACCCTAAAAATTTCAATCAATTTCGACAGTCATTGTTATATTTATCCACTTGAACTAATTTTCGAGGAAGCCTTCGGTTTCGAAGGTTCCAAAATTGTAGTTTTTTGGTCTTGAGTTGGTGAGGACGTATCTCAATTCGCAGGAGTGGTGTAAGCTCGTCATCAATCTTTCTCTTAGTCCCCATTCCTGCTCTTCAAAAAGTAAACGTCCAGACTCTATTCCTTCTCATTTTGCTTGAATGTGGCTGTTAGATTATGGGAAATAGTATGACCTATTATGCTCACGTTTGTGCAATACGAAATAGTCATGTTATAATGTTTAATGTTGATGTTGCAACTGCAGTTGCTTGTGGTGATTCGTATGACTGTGGAATTAGGATTGATATGGGTTTCACGTGTTTCTGCTTAATGCCTTTGGGTGGTCTCCAACTCTTTGGTTTTCTAGCTAAGCAAATGTTTTAAAATAATCATTTCGTACCATTTTAATGTGTCATGTTAAACCTTTTGATTTGTGTTGCAACTGTCGATTGAAATGTTTTCAAGTTTATGATGATGTGCTGGAGAAACTGTCTCTATCTTTGATTCTGCTTTAAATATGGTTCTGGTTCATTCTAAGTTCGATAAGTTTGGGTGAAATGCAAGTCGTAACTTTCTTCCTTGATCATTTCTGTTTGTCCTCATATCAATGGTGGTTTTGAATGGTATTTCTACTTACATGAAGTCAGTTGGGTCTTCTATTTTAGATGAATAATCAGTGGTTTCTTTAGTCCATGGCTAGTTTGTTAAAGTTTGAGGATTTAGCATGTTCCAGCTTGTTTTTCTGGGAATTACCTTCCTATATCTGAGTCCCCACTGTTTCCCTATGTGAATATAGCCTATTAGCATAATATTCAGTTGGATTTTGCATATGCTTTTGTCTGAAAATCTGAGTTTTAGGGTCATAAATCTATGATACAGGTCTTCGTCATATCAGAATCTTTTTAAGCATGCATAAAGAATGACTGTACTCCCTGCTTGCATCTTTGATTCAAGAATAGCTTTGTTTTTCCCTCTAAATGACTAAATGTTTAGATATAACGGTCTTGTTTGTTGCTATCGCATTAGGGGTTACTGAAAAGTGTTGAAAGCCTGTGTCTGTTCTTTTGTTTTGTGTGTTGTGTTTAGAGTTAACCTCTGTTGTTGAGTCATAGTGTTGTGTTGCCCTGCCCTGTTTTGAAGTCTGGTGTCTTTCCAGCCTGTTAAAAGGTAAAATTGCATAAATAGCTGCTGATTTGTTACTGTCGTATTGCTTTAGGATAGATGTTGCTTTATTTAGCAAGTAAAAGACTAGATTGTCATGCTAGCATCAATGGTTCGTGACAGCTTTTGTTACTTTCTTAAACTTAAACTGCTCTCTCATTGTTTGAAATTCTTCCTCATTCCAATCTCTGTTTTCAAATAGGTCAAGTCTTTAAGCTACTGTTTTGCTAGTTTCGTCATTTTTTCTTCCTGCATTTTCCTTTAGTGAATACCTGATAGCTTCGTATGAATAAGGCTTCCCAGGGTTTTAAAAGGATCAACTGCTTAGCTTGGTTGTTTAATGGTTGATTTGTTCTAATGTTAGAGCTTCATGGCATATGACATTTGAGTTTGCAAGCTACACTAGTTCTTTTAGTTGAATGTAGGCTGCAAACAAAGAAGTATATTTTCATGCTTGCCCTGCTCTATTTCTCATGAATCTGATGCTGGAATTTTATTTTCATTCTTGTGAACTGGTTATCAAGTCTTTCTGTTAAAATGTTTGTTATCATGTTCATTTAAGCTGCTGTAGTAGGCATTAGGATACCCCTTTTTGAGGTCCAGTCATCCTCCCAGTAACTTGATAATGTTAAGGTGCACTGATTTGTTCCCGTTTGCTGCATAATGTTACAATTTGCTGTTATTCGGTTTCTTCTGATTCCTGCTGGTCTCTGGACAGTCTCTCCTTACTCCATATGCATGAGTTATATTGTTTCTATTCGTCTTAACCTACAGACTTTCACTGACATCCTCACGATCACTAACCAGCCTTCTAAAATAGAATTATCTGAACTATTATGTTACTTGTGCATTGAAACCTTCTTAGTCCCTTTACCAGAGAACATAGTTGCTGACTGTTCCCTTCCTTTCCTGCCTTTACGTTTTAAGCAAAGGGCACCTCTTGTAACTTATGGAGTCCCTTATTAAAGAACCCTTGCTTTGGTTGTTAATTGCGTTAGGCCCAATGTGATGTGTGCATACGGAAAAGGCCAACTTCATGCAAATTCAAGAAAGCAATTCTTGTTTCTCCAAATGTTATGGTCATGTTAGTGTGAAAGTTCTCTTTATGTAGTAATATCTTTGTCCTTAAACTTAATCTTGGGTATGTTTGGTTACTTATACGTTTTTATCTTTTCTTTGTACACGACTTTCTGTCGGCCCCCCTCGAGACTCCATCCTTGCACCTAGCATCTCCCTCGAGTTATTAGCAGCAATATATAGGTCTTGGAAGTAGGAAATCAATGTACATACGCTGATATACACTAGGAATACTTGGTGTACACTATATGATGATGCAGCAGGGAAAGGGCTAAAAGCCCATTATGGAGGCAGCACCTGGATTTTTTTTAAGGGCCAGGCAGGCCCAAGCTTAGAGTTAGGACATGTGTTGAAAAATTGGGCCTGCTGAGCCCATTCCTATTTTTATGTGTTCTGTTTTCTTTGCTATTACTTGTATTATTTGTTACTTCTGCTTCTATTATTATTGTTAAGTTCTTTAGGTTTGGGCTAATTCTCCTTGGTGGATTAGGTGAGTTCCATCACACTCGAATTTTGGGCTATTAAAGTTCCTGTGCTCGATCTGCAAGGAAGAAACAAAGTAGGGGTGAGTACACCGAAACATACCCAGCAGGTTCAACCAACTAGGTAGGAGAAATTGGATAAGCGTGTAATAACTAAGGGTCCCTATCACCTGCACTGAAGGGGTAAATACACAATATATATAGATATACCCAATTATAAGAACAATTAAAGATATAAAGTGCAATTAGAGATGCAAAACAAATGAGATGTATGAATGCAATGGCGTCGCAAGCCATGTATGAGGTGAAATCACGACCATTACAGGGCCTATGTACACATCTATCGAGTTAAAGTTACTAGACAAAAATCGGGGGCGTCGCAAGACATGTACTAAAATTTCTCATGGCATTGCAGGCAAAATATAAAGTGGTAAAATCGCTCCCTTGCCAGCTCAGCGTTGTCAAGGGATTTTAGAAAAAGGTGGTACAATATCTCAGTCAAGGGTTGGTAGAGATGCAATATGAGATGAATTATGCTAATGTAACAAATCAAGATATATAACAGAACATACTTAGAATACCAATAAATTACCTATAGGATCACGGAAATAGTCCAAGTGCCACAATTTGAACCACAAGTCATTCCTATGTCTCAAAGTATCACACTTTCACCAATATCCAAACTTATGAACAATACCGGACTTTGCAACTCCACAAAATGTGCATATAAGTCCCAACAGCACTTCGAATACCATCAATTACCACAAAGTTTCTCAAATAATATCACAAGCCTCACATGATCACCACAATATCCAAAAGTGTGTCAAATATCTAGGAAAGATTGCAGTTTTCCAATAAATTCACAATTTATCCAATTCCAATACAATTGGTATCACATTTTCACTCTAGACTATCATATCAATCGAATCACTCATGAAACAATTCAAATCTTACAATTATCATATAAAAATATTCAATAAACTCAAATCCAATCTAAAAAGGTTAGTCAAAAAAACCTTGATGCCGAAATAACACTAGAATCGATCTTTCAATCAAAACAAACCTTGAACTGAGCTCCAAATCAATTAACCACTATCAAGAATAGATTATATAAGTCAAGAGATAAATTTTGATACCCATATTGGTATGAATTAGTCTTAGGGGAAAAATGATCAAAAGTGAAACTTAAATTTGATGTTCTCAAATCTAAAAATTGACCTGAAAATATGTTTCTACGTGAGAAAAGGAGCTCATGGGTGCAAATCTCACTAAAATCAAATTCAAATTGAAGGAGAAATCAACATTTAAGTTTCCAATTCAAAGGCATGGAAATCATCATTTTGAATATATCCAAAATCATGAAATTCAAGACAAAATCAAGATAAAAGTAATGGAAATTAATTAATTTGATGATAGAAACACTTACTCAAAAGTTTTCTCCAAAAGGTCTCTTCAAAAATCACCCAACAAAGCTTGAAAATGTTGTTTTTGCATATTTAAAACTAATAAGTCAAAACACTACTCCGCGAACGCGGGTGGGGCCTGCAAACGTGGACTGTACGAGCAAAATAACCTTTGCGAATGCGGAGGTGTCATCTGTGAATGAAAAAAGGGGAACAGGAGACCTTCGCGAATGCGGAGGGTCCTACCATGAACGAGGAGAAGCGGACAGTTGACCCTTCATACAATATATGTATCCATATGGCCATTCGGACTCAACGAAATTATCATAATTCAATTCTAAGGTCTCCTAAACATAGTTACCGATAAACTCAATAAAACTAGTTTAAAACTCAAAATACCAAAACTTTCCTCAAAAAGTCTAAAAATTACATCAAGATTATTTCTAGCTTCACCATTCGAAACTACTAGAACTGCCAAAATTTCAATTTAAGCTTCCAAACTCCGAGTGTTGACCAAAGTCAAACTTTGGCTTTAGAAATAACTAAAAATGTAACTTTTGGTCCAAATTCTTCATTTTAACTCTAAATTCAGTTCCGTAACTTCTCCAAGATTGGATTCGACGTTTTGAAGCTTATGGAATTGATGGATTTTTTTATCCAATACTCAAAACTTAGAATAGTACAAAAACTCACTTTTTTAACAACTTAAGCTTCCAACTATGCCAAAACTCATATTTACCACTTTTAAAGCACATGATCTCAGTTCCAATATTGTAGATAGTTCAAAATAGTCTCAAAGCAACTTATGAAAGTGTCACGCCCTGGGAGAGTACACTAGGCGTAACTTGCACCCGACAACTATTGTTATTCCCCAAGCGAATCATCTAGTCTCATCGCATTCATTCACTCGACTCAATAATAGAAGATAACAAAGAAATAGTAATCTATCAGTGGGCTACAAACTATCAACTCAGTCTATCATAAATGAAATACGAAAAGGAAGAACAATCTCAATGTAAAGAAGAAAACGAAAAGGGGGACAGAACCCCAACATCAACTATCAGACGTCTTTTATGCCGAAAAATGGCTTTATTTGAAAAGAAAATTCAAAAATCAATTTAAGAACTCAATTAATTTAAGTAAAAACCAATTTTGAATTTTTAAAGAAGACACAGAGTCGCCACCTAATTTTACGGATAATTAGAAAACCATTAAATATTTTAAAAGACCTAACAGAAAAATATTTTAAAATCCAAAGAACAAGTTTGGGTTCACATTTCCACTTCGAGAAGGTTTTATGCACTCGAAATGGCCGCTAAATACGGTTATCTGGCGATTAAGAAATCTGACTAACTTTGAAAGTCTTTGATCTTTGACTTGAAAAATGTTGGTTTTAAAATTGATTAATTTTGGAAATATTAGACTGGACTTGACTATTTTAAAATTAATTGACTAAAATTTGGAAGAGATTAACTAAGTTTGAAAATTGAATTAAAGTGTAAAAATCACATTTTTTTCTTTATTTATTGAAAACACTTTTAAAATAGAATTAAATAAAGGATAGCATAAATTGTTTTAACATGTTGGGGATTTTAATTATATTGAAACCAAATAGAAATGTTAGAGTCAGACGAATATCGCAAGCAAGATAAATATATAATAAACAAGAAAATAAACAATATAGGTCTTAACAAGTCCAATCTTTTATATCTGTCCTATTTCTACATGTCTGGGCCTGCCAAGCCCATTAAAATTTTTCAGCTGCTGCTCCTTGGGCTTGACCCATTTCCTATCATATATACTTAGTGTATGTATACTGTATATTAGTATATACACACTAACTTTCATCTCCCATTCAAGACTCCCAAGAAAATTGCTTTCTTTCTCCAAGTTGTTTCAAGGTCGACTTGAGGAGGATATTTGGGCTCGAACAGCCCACGACGAATGCAAGAATGAATCCCACAGAATTCGGATGGAATTCACATGCAAGCAAAAGAAAGAAAGAAAGGGATTAACATTTACGATAGGAGTGTTCAAAGTAACATAATACGACCAGATTTAAACACCATGGGAGGCAAATTATCAGTGAAAACTTTTAGGAAATGAAAGGAGCATTGTGAAATACTAGAATTAACTCTAACTAACAAACTACCAGTAGACATCAATTGACAAGAGGATGCTCAACTCACGACCCCCATACTTCTACCCAAGATGAAAGTTCAACAGTCAAGACACTCAGAGAACAGAAGAGAATGAACCACAATATGCCGAATTATACACAGCAATACTGATGCAAAAAAAATAATGAGAATTCCATGTAATAACAAGTAATGATCTTAAACTAAGGCCCTCTTATTTTCTAGGAAAACTAAGAGTCATGCTAGCAGTAGCAAGAGGAAATGAAAGCTAAAATGGACATCATGATGTTTAGAGTTTAAAAAATAACCACATTCTGAAGTCAAAATAAGGTTAAACAAAGAAAGGACGAAGCATAAGTTGAAATATTTATCTGGAACTGATAACTTAAACGAAGGGATCTGGAGACACTAACATCTTATTCATGAAAAAAAAATAGAAGGAAACCAGATTGGGGAAATTTGACTACATAGGAATCCTTCTTTTAGCATTTTAGAGTCTAACTGAAGATGAGAGTAAATGCAGATAGACATGAAAAATCTTGCTAATTCTATTATAGATGAATCAGACCCATTTCGATGCTTCGAGGGCTGTTGCTTGTACAGATAACAATGTTAATCATATACCGTATGTAGAGCCAAAGAAATAACAAGAAATTCAAGAACAGGCAACAGAGAGTAGGCGTCCAGCATTCATCAAACATGTTGTAATCCATTCAAAGCCAAACAGAGGCTGATTTTTGCAGCATGAATTCATAGACTTGAAGACAAATTGAATCCATTTAGAGATGTTGAACATGGCTTTGAAGTCGATAAGAGAGATTAAGCCAGAATCTGAACTTCTCATCACATCAGTAGATAATCATTAGAAGCTAATATGATTTAAATAAAACTGAATGAAAAGACAGACAAGCAGATCAAGATATTCACATGTTAGACTGCATCAGAACTGAAATAATGAGGCAAGATGATCTTAGTTGAGAAAACAAGAGTTCACAGTCCATCTCAAAATAACCTTAGTAATTAATTTAACCAAAGCCAAAACCTAGAACAGAGACGTGAGCAAAAACCACGGGTATTGGCAAAATCATTTGGTCGAACTCAAACATATATCAAAGGGGGAATCAAACATAGGATGACATTATTAGTTTTCACTCAAAGGAATGAGCTAGCAAAACAGAATAAGAGACAACAATAATTAGAGAAAGAATGAGACATCAGTAAACAGAACCACCCTTATGCATTTTAAACTCACCTAGAACATGACAATCAGTATTAAACAGGATTTTTATTACTTAAAGATGAACCTACAATTAAGAACATCTTGACAGCCAGTAACAAAACAATACCACAACATGAAATCAAGAAATACGAAATCGACACCTAATTCAAAATAGCATCACAACACGATTCCAGAAAGGTCTTGACAACCATTAACAGCAACGTTACGACATTGATTCGTTATTCGACCACAGATATGAAACTTAATACAAAATCAAGATGAGTGAGATGAAAGTTTTACCTTGTTTGGAGCAGCGAAATGAGACGACGAGCTTAATAGTCAATTTCGACACTACAACGAAGATTGTTTTTGGATTCCTCGACTCAAAAATCAGATGCTCTGATTTTTAACTTTGAATCAACAAACCTTTATGAGGATAGTGACGGTTATGAAATTTTAGGGGTTTCAAATCGACTCGACTGCTGCTTCTACTCAGATTTTTTTTTTTGAGGTTTCTCTGGCTGCCCCAAATATGTTTGATCTTTCAAGGGTTCTGAAGGTTTAGAGATGCAAGATTTTCTATCCCCATTTCTCAGATGATTGCCGCTGTCCCTCTCTACTGTCGACCCCTGTCTATGGCTATCGATTGGTGTTGCTATTCCTAGGTTTTTTCGCATTTTTTTTCTTTGGCTTCGACGGCTGTTCCTCCCTCTTTTCACCGTTGTCTCCCTCTCTCCTAGTTGAAGAAAATCAACTATATAGGAGGATTTTATGAGTTTCCCCTTGGTAAAGAATGGGAAAAAGGAGAGGGAATCGGTAAGTGGAGAAAATTGATAGAAATAAAGTCTGGGAAAGGGGAGAAGGTTTGGGGAAATGGAGAAGGCATGGTTGGGACTTGGGGAAATGGAGAAGAAGAAAGGGAAAAGGGCGGGCAGCTAGGGTTTGGGATTTGAGGGGGAAATGAAGAAGAAAGAAAGAAGAGGAATTGGGGTCTGAGCGCAGGGGAAAGGGGAAAGTAAAGGATTGGCGGCGCGTGGCCCCCATGCGCCAGTTATAAAAATAATAATAATATTTTTTTTGAAAAATTGTTTATAAATTGTTAAAAATAAAAATAATGCTCGATGATTAATTTGACACTGTGGAGGGTAAAAATTGGGTGTCAACAACGTCTATGTCTATGAAGCCTCTTTAACTACTGTCTAAGGAGGTACCATAACAGGCCATGACTACCAATATCAAAGGAATTAATGAAACAAAACTAAAAAAATAACCATCCTCTGAATGTAGCGGAGGACTTACCACAATATGAACTCAGGAATTTGCTCTGAACCTCAACGATTAGGCTGCTGAAGTCCTCTGTCTACTGAATTTGCATCATAAAATGATGCAGCGCTAAAGGAGCGTTAGTACATGGAATGTACTATATGTAAAACAGGCTAAAGTAAACGATAAAAATGACAATCAACTCATCAATGACTCATCCTTAACTCAGAGTAAGGAACGGGACTCTATTATTTCAGTATCCATCAAGACATCATACAATCACATAAACCTCTGAGTACAATCATCATGTAACCTATCTGGGAGTTTCTATAATCGACAACCACTAACTATGAGCCAGTGAAAATACAACAAAGAGATGTCATTGCCATATCCGTTCAGTACCTTGCCTGGGTAAAGAACGAGGCTATTGGGGATCCCAAAAGAAGTCTATCAAGCCCTCTGCGGGGCAAAGGAAACATCCATTTTCACAGTCCAATCTTCTCCTAGTTACTGACCACATAGTTAATGAGTGCCAGGTGGACTCACTCTTACCCATTTTAGTGCTAATATTCCTCCCAAAACTCGACATGCTCATAAGTCTATCAATGCATCAAGGATTTCCATCACCCAGCCCCTACGAGCAAGAGCACTCAACTTATATCATCATCTATCAACTCAAAGAGTAGGATTATTCCTTCAAACTAAGGTTCAATCTCATTTAGATTCTAAGAAACACTAACTCTACCAATTTCAACCATCAATACACTCATCTCAGGACTCAGATTCCAACAATCAACACATTCAGACAATCAAGGCTCTAGACATTACTCCTAAGTTCATTCTTGAAGTATTTAACAAGGAAATCATGCAAGCTAAGTATACAATCTTTACAATAACACATGTGAACAGTAAATACAAGTATGATGATAACTAATTTAAGATAATATATATAAATTAAAGGTAATCTTCAAGATAATTTTCAAGAATTTCAATTCAAGACTTCTCAACTATCACTATCCTCCTGCTACATGTATTGGGGCACATGGAAGAACAATTTCATGCTTTGGGTAGCCTTTACATACCTGGGATGATGAATTTCTATCTTTCCTTCAAGAATTTGGCCCTTGACTCAAAACCCTCCTCTTGCTCTTTTCTCCTTCTTTTAGTTTCTCTCGTTTAAAGTTAGAAAAATATGAGTTTTGAAACCCTTTTTGTACGAATTAATACTTAAGAACACGTTTTGGGACTTATAAATAGGTTAGAAATGACCAAAATACCTTTCCCGAAATTTAAAAGAAAAAATTTTAAAACTGATATACTATTTAGCTGATTTTCAAAAATTTCAATTCCCGTCAAATTTTAAAGAAAAAACTAAAGTGTCACTCTGCGCCCCCTCTGCGTCTCTCCATCGACGCGGACAGACACTGTCCCGATATTAATTAGCAAAAATTATTTTTCGCTTCAATTTCTCTTAAATCGGATCGAGTCTATTTTCTCACTTGATTTTCTGCACTGATCGCAAATTTGATCTCAGATTTCCTATCGAAACTTTGAAAGACGCGTTGTGCGCAGGATTTTTTTTAGGGGCATTTCAATAATTTCACATGGTGTTACATCATTTCCCCCTTAGGATCATTCATCCTCGAATGATAAGGTAAAGGTTGATTAGAAGCACGAGTAACCTCAAAAATCATCTCATTCCTCACTCGAGAACTCTCAAACTTCCAACTATCCATCACTTTCTACATTTCTATCTTAGACTCAAGAATAGAATTAGCACACCAACGTAAGGAAGGAATTTCAATAACATTAAGGATATGGACATTACCTTCAACATTGTCATCATTTGGCACCAATAGGTGTGGGTATTTGAGTTTCATTGCTTCCTCCGCTTCCCTCATAGCTTCCTCAACAAATTGATTCCTCCATAGGACTTTGATGGAGGCTATCTCTTTTTTCCTCAGCTTACGAACTTGTCGATCAAGGATTTGGACTGGAATTTCTTCGTAAGATAGACTATCCTTCACTCCCATACACTCAACAGGAATGGCGAGGCAGGATCTCCCGAACACTTCTTTAACATTGACATATGGAACACCGAGTGAACTCTATCTAGCTCGGAAGGCAAGTCTAGCTCATAAGCAACCCAATCCTCCTAACAATCTGGTATTGCTTTCTTACCAAACCTCAGACACCCTTCATAGGTGATACCTTCAAGTATACCCAATCATCCAGCTCAAACTCCAAGTCTCTTCTTCTCACGTCTGGGTAAGACTTTTGATGACTCTGTGTTGTCTTCAACCTCTCTTTTATAACTTTCACCTTCTCCATACACTGATGGACAAGGTCAGGTCCGATTAATTCAACTTCACTAACCTCAAACCAGCTAATCAGTGATCAACATCTCCTCTTGTATAATGCCTCATAAGGGTCCATCTGAATGCTACCATGGTAGCTATTGTCGTACGTAAACTCGATCAATGATAGATGGTCATCCCAATTACCCTTGAAGTCAATGACTCAAGATCTCAACATGTACTCCAAAGTCTGGATAGTGCGCTCTGACTGCCCATCTGTCTAAGGGTGAAAAGTTGTCCTCAAATTCAGTTTCGTACCCAAACCCCTCTAGAAAGATCTCCAAAATTGAGAGCCGAATTGAGCTCCTCTGTCCGAGATGATAGATAAAGGAACCCCATGCAATCTCACAATCTCTCGAATGTATAGCTGGGTATACTCTTAAGCTGTATTAGTTGTCTTAACCCAAAAGTGGGCTGATTTAGTGATCTTATCAACAATCACCCATATTGAATTGTGCTACTTTCGGGATCTTGGTAAACTAGTGATAAAATCCATGTTGATAATCTCCCGCTTCCACTCAGGAATTTCAAAATTCTGGGCTAATCCACACAGTCACTGATGTTCAACCTTAACCTGTAGACAATTGGGGCATTTAGAAATAAATTCAGCAATGTCCCTCTTCATTCCATTCCACCAATATACTTTCCTCAAGTCGTGGTACATCTTGGTAGAACCAAGATGAATATAATATTTGGAGCTATGAGATTCAGCCATGATCCTATCTCGAACGCCATCAACAGGGGGCACAAACAATCTACCCTGGTATCTCAACATCTCATCTCCCCTTTTGGAGAAAACCATCACCTTCTACTTGTGGACCGCTTCTTTCAATTGGAACAGGAAATGATCTTGGTCTTGTTTTTCCTTCACTTCTAATACTAAGGATGAGGTAGATCCATCCTGAACATTAACCCTGCCTTCATTGTTCTCCTCAAGTTGCACTCCAATCGAGTCAATCTATGAACTTTCTTAGCTGGTTCCCTCTTTCCTTCCTCCACATAGCCAGTGCTACCCATAGACATCCTGCTAAGAGCATCAGCAACAATGTTAGCCTTACCTGGGTGGTAGAGAATGCTCATATCATAATCCTTGAGCAACTCCAGCCATCTCTTTTGTCACAGGTTGAGCTCTTTCTGGCTGAACACGTACAACAAGCTCTTGTGGTCAGTCAACACATCCATATGCACTTCATACAGATGGTGATGCCAAATCTTAAGTGCAAATACCACCATTGCCAACTCGAGATCATGAGTCAGATAGTTCTTCTCGTGGAACTTAAGTTGTCTGGAAGCATAAGCTATCACCTTCCCTCTCTCCATAAGTACACAACCCAATCCAACTCTTGATGTATCACAGTATATCACGAAGTCTCCAGTCCTATCAGGTAAAGTCAAAACTGGGGGTATAGTCAATCTAGTTTCAACTCTTAGAAACTCTTTTCATATTCCTCAAACCACTAAATTTGGCTTTCTTCTGAGTCAACTTAGTCAATGGTGCTGACAAGGAAGAGAAGCCCTCAACAAATCTTTGGTAGTAGCCTGCCAAACCCAAAAAACTTCTTATATTTGTCGGAGAAGTCGGTCTAGGCCAGTTCTTAACTACTTCAATCTTTTGAGTATCCACCCGAATATCATCTCCCAAAACAACAGGGCCCAAGAAAGCCACTGACTTGAGCCAAAACTCACACTTTGAAAATTTTACATACAACTCATGGTCTTTGAGCGTTTGCAAATCCACTCTTAGGTGATTCACATGCTCCTTTTCATCCTTTGAATATTCCAGAATATAGCCAATAAACACGATCACAATTATATCAAGATATAGTCTGAATACCCTGTTCATCAAATCCATAAAAGTTGCAGGTGTATTTGTCAACCAGAAGGACATGACCAAGAACTCAAAGAAGCCTTTGGGATATCACTTTCTCTCACCTTCAATTGATGGTAACCTGATTTGAGGACTATCTTGGAGAAATAGGTAGTACCCTGAAGTTGGTCAAAGAGACCATCTATCCTGGGGAGAGATACTTATTCTTTATAGTGACCTTGTTCAGCTGTCAGTAGTTTATACACATTCTGAGAGACCCATCTTTTTTACGCACGAATAGGACATGAACACCCCAAGGTGAGACATTAGGCCTTATGAAACCTTTATCTAACAAGTCTTTCAATTGTTCTTTTAATTCTTTCAACTCTGCGGGGGTCATTCTATAAGGTGGAACTGAAATGGGTTTGGTTTCGGGAAGGACATCAATCCCAAAGTCAATCTCCCTATCCTCCGTGCAGATAATCAGCAAACACCTCAGGAAACTCATTCACAATCGGGACTAACTCAAGAGTAGCAGATTCAACATCATCCACTACTAAAAACTGCTGGAAAATCGACGAAAAAAAAAGCGACGGATTGCGTCGTCCTAAAATGTGACGGACTAAGCGATGTTGTCTGTCACTTATTATTCTTCATTTCTTTTTCAATCTTTTAATTATGGAAAGCGACGGACTGCAACTATATGTCCATCGCTTTTTTTGCAGAATTTTCTAGCAAAGTTTATTTATTTTGTAAATATATTTTTATAATTTGCGATGGATACAGTGACGAAGTTCGTGGCTTACTTTTTTTTAAATTAAACCTTTAAATATTTTTAAAAAATTTTAATAAATAAATAATAAGTTTTTTTAAAAAATTTTGTGATGGATAGAATGGCATTGTCCCTCACTGTTTTAATTTCTAAAAAATAAGTTATTAATCAAATAAAATAATTAATTTTTTAGAT
>JAABOM020069817.1:0-37556 GCA_011800125.2 Solanum clarkiae | reverse complement strand
AAGAATCTAGATTTCATGCCAAGTAATACGAAATCAAGTAGCCTTACATACCTCGTTGTATGACCTTGTTACTACCTAGAGACAACCTTTCCTTCCTCCAAACACTTCTCTACAACATATTAGGTGATAAAACTAGCATTAGCAACTAATAGATACATCTTGGGTGCCCAATCACATAAAAAAGTAACACAGGCAGCAAACGGATATTTATAAACTCGAGCGTATTCATTCAACCTTTCCGCCCCTAATCGTATTTTTCTAATACATATTTTCATGTACACACCATTTACAACCTGTTTTAGTGCCAGAAAAACTTACAACAGCCTACAAAGCACAACACATAACAATTCTACATAACCTAAAAATGGACAACATAACATTACCTTCCTTCCCTACATTTCGACGTCGACAATTCCAAACCTATTCCAACTCTAACCAAACTATTCCAACAACATCTACACATGCATAAAGACCTAAAATAGTCTTATAACATAACTCAAGAAGTCATGAAGGACGTGAACCAATAACCTTCCATCCAACAGTCCACAAGTTCCAATCAACATTACACTTAAGATAGCACAATATAATGCGTTTGTTAAATGAAACCAAAATCAGGCCAGCAACCTTAGGGTAATATTTATAAATCAAATCATATTAAGAACATCAATTTCTCTTCATAAAGCATCCCACAAATCATAGAAAAGTCACCGAAACAAAAGGCAAGTGTGCAGCAACTTTCTAAATACATGTTGTTCCAAATTTCCAGCACAAACATACTAGCATATACTTGTTGTTTTTCATACGAAAACTATACTAAACACATGTGTAAACTTACTTTGCACTAACTTCAAGGTGTAGGGATTCTTCAAGAACCCTAGAAGTCCCCTTGTCGCCGCTTGCTAGGTCAAGAAAGAAAAACACCAAAGTTTTGAGAAAGCTGAAATTTTTCCAAGTCTAAGAGTGAATAAATGTTGCTGCTTATAACCCCTTTTTATAGGATTAATTTGGCTGCCTTTCTTTTGACATTTTGACCACTTAATACCAGATATTATCAATCTTGTTATCCAGCAGCTTGGCCATTACACTTGGTCCTAAATGGGTCTCCAAGTTGATGGGCTTGGGCTGCCTATTTTCCAACTTTCCCTTCACTTAGTTTGGGCCGAAATGGTTAAGTGGGTTGTGGTGTACTTGGGCCCTTTTATTATAATTCTTTGGCTGAAAATATAGTCCATTGATGATGCTAAAACATGGGCTAAAGTCACACCCTTAGCACGGACTTTATTCATAATTGGACTTGGACAAATTCGACGTCGAGCCTCATCTCCATTTAGTTATCAAATTTAAGCTAAGCAAGTAGGTGACTCACCTGCTAGCTTACTAAGTCCTACAAGAACCTCAATTATCTTACTTTATTTAAGACCATAATCTCCTCAATTTGACAAAAATATGCATACACTCGACCCTCTTAAGCGTTAGACCCACATATCCCCCTATACCATGAGATTCGAGCACTTTAAAAAATGGGCACTAATTTTACCAAACCATATCATGTTTCATTTGCATTGTACTAGTATTGTAAGGTGTGAGGTGTACAAGTGCCATAATAGTCTTTCAACAACCGACAAAGCACAACATATAACAGTTCTACGCAACTTACAAATAGGCGGCATAACATTACATCTCTTCGCTACATTTTGATGTCGACATTCCCGAACATGTTTCAACTTTACCCAAACTTTCCTCAACCCATCTATACATAAAAACAACCTTAAAATAGTCTTAGAATAGTACCAAAGAAGCCACAAAGGATGTGAGGCAATAGCTTTCCATCCATCATCCCACAAGTTCATACTAAGAACACAATTGTGATATCCCATAAGAACTCACTTTCGCGGACTGTAAAAGTGGCGCAACAGCTTAGTGACATTACTAAAAAACTAAACCTTGCTAAAAATATAAGTCTTACTTCATAATTCAGCCAACCAAGAAGAGAAAATCCTCTTGAATAAAAAGTTCACAACAATCCTTAGGACACATGTTGTCTAAATTTCCAGCACAAGCATAAGTAGCATATACTTCTTGTTTTTCATGGGATAAGTATAAAAAAATTACATGGATATTTCCACTTATATTAGCCTTCAAGATTATGTTTTCCCTCAAGAACCCTAGAGGGTTCTATTGGCTGCCTTGTGAAGTGAAGTAAAGAGAAAAAGAAGAGTCTTTTGGAAGCTGAAAATTTGTTCCAAAGTGAAATGATTTAAGGGGCTGTGTTTGAGCCCTCTTAAAGGTTATCTTTTGCCGAATTTCACTTGAACTTTTGAACACATAATAACATATATCAACAAGCTTGTGATGCAGCAGCTTGGCCCTCATACTTGGGCCTAATTGGGTTTCAATGTTGATGGGCCTTGGCTGCCCCTTTTCCTAATTCCTCTTCTCTTAGTTTGGGCCCAATTAGTCAAGTGGGTTGTGATGTACTTGGGACCTTTTACTATTTATATTGTGATGTAAGTATTGTCCATTTATGATGGTAAAACATGGTCTAAAGTTACACTCTTAACACAGACTTCATTCATTATCGGACTTGGACAAATTCAATGTCGGGCCTCGTCTCCGTTTAGCTAACAAATTTAAGCTAAGCAAGTAGGTGACTCACCTTATAACTTCCTAAGTCCTATAAGCTCCTCAATTCTCTCACTTAATTTAGGGTCATGATATCCTCAATTTGACTTTAAAATTATTTACACTTGACCCTCTTCAGCATTAGACATACATATCGCCCTCTAATTTGAGATTCAAGCACTTTTAAAAATTGGCACTAATTAACAAAGCCATATCATATTTCATTTGCATAGTAGTAGTATTGTATGATGTTGGGGTGTTACAGCTCTAGAGAAAGTGAGGATGATAAGGGACAGACTGAAGATAGCTCAAAGTCCGCAAAAGACCTATGCTGACACTAGAAGAAGAGACCTTGAATTTAAAGTTGATGATTTGGTGTACTTGAAGGTTTACCAATGAAGTGTGTAGTTCAATTTGGCAAGAAGGTCAAGTTAAGCACTAGGTATGTAGGGCCTTATCAGATCTTAAGATGTGTTGGTAAAGTTTCATATGAATTAGAGTTTCCCATGGAGAAGAGCATGATTCATCCGATCTTCGATGTCTCAATGTTAAGGAAGTGTGTTGGACAGCCTAATTCCATTATTCCCATAGAGGTAGTGAATATTGAAGAGGATTCGACTTGTAAGGAAGTTATAGTGGAAATCTTGGATAGATAAGTGAAAATATTGAGAAACAAGGACATAACACCCATTAAAGTCCTTTGGAGGAACCAACAAGTGGAGAGTGCTACTTGAGTAGCTGAAGCCAATATGAAGAAGTGATATGCCTATCTCTTCCATTCTAATCAAACTTGAGGAACTATGATTTCTTCTACTTGAGTTCATCTCCATTCTTTCAGGTCATTTTCATGTATCTATGCACAATTATGTGATTTTGAAGTTGCATTGAAAGTGTTATTTGAAGCATGGTTTGAAAATTTTCATGATGTATATGTTGCATTTTGCATATGATGCATGTACTCTACTCCATAGAGCCCACGTTTAGCACATTCACGAACGAATGTTCCCAAGGGGGAGATATTGTAAGGTCCTACATGTTGGGAGGTGTAAAAGGGCCTAAAAATAAAATCTAAAAATTTTCCAAGTATCAATGTGTTTTATGGAAGGGCCTATGGGCCGTAGATAGTCCTACAAGCCGTATCTTATGCTTGTGAAATGATAACCAGACTTGGTGAAATGTTGATTTCTGAAGTTGGGTATATGAAATACCAGACGACCCATACTTTGACTTACGAGCTGTAAATCCTATCATAGCTTGAGATTCAAAGAAGGTTTCTAAGAGTTCAAAATATTACCAGATGAGATCCCCCCATCCATGACCCATAGACTTGACAATGACCCATAGTTGGGGTCTCGTGGTCCTGTCTGGTAGGTTTTTAAAGAGGGAAATTTTGACATTTCCTATTGTTATATTCCCATGCTACATCGTTTTAACCCCCAAATGACCCCTTCTAAGCCTTAGAACAATCCTAATCTATTTCATTCTCCTCCATTCAATATATTCCTAAGTCTAAACCTCTCCCAAAATACTCCCAAGTCTTTCAAAGCTTCCAATAGAAGAGGCCAAGCTAGGGCTTCGAATTCTCCACTTCCAAATCAGATTTTTCCTACACCGAAATACACCAAGGTATGTGGGTTTTGATTTGTGGTGACCTTTCCTCCACAAAGATCAACCACTTTTCTTCCTAATTCAATTTTTAAGTTAAGGAATTATATGAAAGTTTGTGGACTATTTTATATGATGACGTTATGGAGAGATTAATGGTATTCTATCTTTATACATTATATTGCATTAAAATGTCATGTAAAATTGGTGGATTTTTATGAGGGTTTATGATACCCTAGCTAAGTCTTATGATGCTTTTGATGGGTTCTTTTGAATAATGCTCAAGTGATCTTATTATACTCCTTTCATGTCATTTACTGTTGAATTGCATGGCTTTAGACTTATGTACATGTAGCCATCGTGATTTGAGTTAAAATGTATTCCAAACTTCTATGATGTTGAGGGCCTTATGCCAAGTTATGCAAACTATGAATGATATGAATTTGGAAAGGGCTATTATGCATGCTATGAGATATGAAAATATTATGGAAGTTATGGAAGAGATGAAGCCCTATCTTTAGTATTATTAAGCTTTGGTTTTGATGAGCTACTCTATGATATTATTATGATATTATGGCGCTTTGTATATTATGTCTATAAGTATGATTTAGGTACTCCTAGGGATCGTGACCTAGCACTGAGAGGACCTTGGTAGATAACCATTGTCCCATAACTATGTTGCCACCACACGTTTATGTATTAGCTAATGGATCCATATAGCTTACGTTGCACGATTAACAAAAAAGGGTGGTATTCCCGTACGACACATGTTAATTAAATGCTGAAAAGGCTGGTGTTCCTCTAAGTTTCTTATCATATGTTAACCAAAAAAGGTGGTGTTCTCATAAGGTTTTCATGAAGCACTTTTCCAAATGGGGGAGTTCCTATTGGGTGAGTGTTTGGTTTACCTTAGCAAAGTAGACTACTCCTAATCTGGTGTGGACCGAACATCGGAATTTCAAGTAGTAGCTTACTTGGTCTTACATGTCGATTATGGTCTTTTCCCATCTATGTATGATATATTATGTGGCTTGATGATTCCTCACGCATATTTTGACTAAAGTATTGAGAATTCATGACATGTTGAGCTTATATCCATTTATTATGATTATGCATATTGTTTAATTATGGATTATGATCTTTGTTGTATTGTACCACACATAATTAGTATATTCCAAGTACTAACAAATACTTTTTACCTACATGATCTGACCATGTAGGGACCAGAGCTCTTATCTATCGTCCTCCTCCATATGGCTAGATGATGCAATTGATGACCACTTTTGGTGAGTCCTCCATATTTAGGGACAACAACCATTTTACTTTCATGCGTTAGTAAGGCTTGTCTATTAGTCAATACCCAAGCATAGCTCCTAGACATGACACGACGCATTGGGAACCCGAAAGGACTCCAAGCAAGCCTCTTAATATATCATTACACATCCTTGGTCGCAGAAGAAATAAAATACAACAAGAGAAAGTAAATAGGGATAAATGGGGCTAAGGGACAACTTTCATATCATAGACATCAAGAGTCAAGCTTATAGCATAATACAAACATGCCCAACAACATCTCTAAAACTAAATACTTAGTGGGGGCCCAGACAAGCAACTGGGCTCACCCTCACAGTCAATACATACTCAAGAGAAGATAGTTCTAATACATAAGCATGAGATCATAAACATTTTCCTTGGAGTGGATAACTCACCAACTAGCTTGAGAGACAATCGTACAAGCCACGTGGAGGAGCAGGATGATAAAGCGGGGCTCCGGTTCCTACATGGTAATATCATGTAGGCATAGAGTATACATTAGTACGTTTGAATGTACTAAGTATCTAGAATGCAATACAATAATAGATAGGCAATATAGGCAAAATGCAATATCATAGGCAATAGATATCATAGTATCAATATGACATGAATGAAGGATGCTTGAAGTAAGCCATGCTTATATGGAACAAAATATATGTGCACCAAGTGACCATCAATATGGAATATCCAAGGCTTAGCACCACCTTGGAGAGGCGAATGAGGTATGAACCCCTCAATATGGTTATATGGGCCTACTGCCCCCCGTACTAGGCAACCAAGGTACAAACCCCTCGATATGGTTAATGAGGTACAAACTCCTCAATATGGTTATACGGGCCTACTATCCCCCCATACTAGGCAACCAAGGTACCAACCCCTCGATATGGTTATAGGGGCCTACTACCCCCCATACTAGGCAACCAAGGTACCAATCCCTCGATATGGTTATACAGGACTACTACCCCCCGTGCTAGGCAACCAAGGTACCAACCCCTCTACATGGTTACCCGTGCCTACAACCCCCCGAGCTAGGCTTTGTCAACTCACACCACTATGGAAGTTCATCATGAAAAGAACAAATATACGATATATTTTCATTATTATAAAGTCATATATCTCATATACCAAGCATAAGGTCTTCAAAAACTCAAGAATCACAATCCAGACATTTTATCAAACACTTGGTGAGTGTGCAATGCTAGTATAAAACCATGAAATTAAAGAGTGAAATATGCAAGAAGTCTTGAAGTAAATCATCCTACCAATACTTAGTAATACCATCATACAATATACATGAAAACCACTCATAAAATTTCAAGTTAGATCCAAGATTCATAGCTCAAAACATGATAATACAGTCACACTTTTACAAAATCCTAACATACTTCATAGTCAAATTCATAGTAATAGACCTACATGTAAAATCAACTTAAAAACATGTAAATTAGATGAAATAAAGCTTGGGCACCATGGTTGAAAGGACCCAATGATTTGATGAAGATTGTAGATGGAGACTTGAAGCTTGAGTGAAATCTTTAGATCTGGATGAGTTTTAGGGTGAAATATGAGTCTAAGTATTTGAGTGAGTATTGCAGAATGTCTTGAATGATATGAGGGTGAAATAAGGCTAAGTATAGGTATTTTCACGCATAGGAACACTTAAGCCCATGATCTAAAAGTCTTGGGCCGAGATAGAAAAAAAATCACACAAAATACATAGTAGCGTGCCCTTGGCGTGTCGCGCCAGAAATGCTGATGCACACTAGAATTCGAATTTTAGCGATTTTCAAGTTTTGCTATGGTTACTCTTAAATCAGGTTTAGACCCATTTCCTACCAAATTTAACCCCCCAAACAAGAATATGAAGTAGGATTTTTGATATCATGCACGGATTTTGAGATATATAGAAATTATGATTCCAGGCGCTTCCAAGGCACATCTTTGGAAACTTTTTGGGGTCGTTTCAATATCTCCCCCTTGGGAACATTCGTCCGCGAATGTCAAAGAAGATTATACGAGAAGAGTAATCATAAAGAGGTCATCCCCAACAAGAATGAAACAACACACCCAAAATATTATTTTCAAAATCTCAACATAAGTGTAAAATCACCATCAACTTTGTCAATGTAAACATGAGTGCATGCAACTGACTTAGGGGCTGGAACATGAGACATGAAATCACATAGAAGACTTAGAATTAGTACCTTAGGCTTGAATAGGATGGAAGAGATAAGGATATCATTTTTTCATGTCCGCTTCGGCCTCCCATGTAGCACTTTCAACTTGTTTATTCCTCCAAAGGACCTTAACAGAAGCAACATCCTTGTTCCTCAACCTCTTCACTTGTCTATCCAAGATCTCTATTGGAATTTCTTCATATGTCAAGTTGTCTTGAACTACCCCCACAAATAAGAGGCACAATAGCATTCGGGTCACCTATACACTTCCTAAACATAGACACATGGAAGATCGGATGAACCAATTCCATTTCACTAGGCAATTCCAACTCATGGGCCACCTTACCAATCCTCCTAATAACCCCATAAGGACCAACAAATCTTGGACTTAGTTTACCCTTCTTACCAAAATGAACCACACCCTTCATGGGTGACACCTTCAAGTAAACCCAATCACCAACATTAAACTCAAGCTCCCTCCTTCTCACATCGACATAAGACTTTTGGTGACTTTGGGCTATTTTCTACCTTATCTAATCATCCTTACCTTCTCCATAGCATCCATAACCAGATTCGGACCCGACAACCATTTCTCCAACTTCAAACCACCCAATAAGTAATCTAGAACGTCTACCATAGAGGGCCTCAAAAGGAGCCATACCAATATTATAATGATAACTATTATTATAAGCAAACTCAACCAATGGAAGATGATCATTCCAACTACCCTTGAACCCCAAAATATAAGCCCTAAGCATATCCTCAATAGTTTGGATTGTTCTTTTGGATTGGCCATCTGTTTGTAGGTGAAAGGCCATACTAAGCTTCACTTTTGGTTCCAAGACCTCCTTGGAAGGACCTCCAAAATTGTGAAGTAAATAGAGCACCGCGATCCAATATAATGGACGAAGGAACCCCATGCAATCTCTCCAAGTCATGAATGTATAACCTAGCATAATCTTTAGCCTCTTATGTAGTCTTAACCAGTAGAAAGTGAGCCGATTTTGTCATCCTATAAACCACAACCCAAATTGAATCAAAATCCTTTCTAGTCTTAGGCAACCCAATCACAAAATCCATATTATTCTCTTCACAGCCAAATAGGAATCTCTATATCTTGGGTTAAGACACTCGGCATTTGATGTTTGACTTTGACTTGTTGGAAACTATGACAACCAGAAACAAATTTGGCAATGTCTTTCTTCATACCTCCCCACCAATACACCTCTCTCGAATCCCTATACATCTTAGTAGAACTAGGGTGAATAAAATAGGAAGAACCATGAGCCTCATCAAGAATCTTTTCTCTCAAGCCATCAACACAAGTCACGCATAAGCTACCTTGGTATCTAAGGACACCATCTCCTCCTTAGGAGAAAACCTCCACCTTGCTCCTTTTCACCAAGGCCTTCAATTCTAACAAGGAGGGATCAAGATCTTGCTTAGCTTTCACCTCCTCAACCTATGAAGATTTAGAACCATCAACAACACCACCACTAGCATTATCAACCTCTCCCAACCTAAGTCCCAATCTAGCCAGCCGATGGACCTACTTAGCAACCTCTATGCTCCCACTATCAACATGAGCTAGGCTACCCATAGACACCCTACTCAAAGCATCCGTCACAACATTAGCCTTACTTAGATGATAATGCAGACTCATATCGTAATCCTTAAGAAGTTCTAACCACCTTCTACGCCTCAAGTTGAGATCTTCTTGAGTGAACACATATTGGATACTCTTATGATCGATAAACACATCGACATGCACTCCATACAAATGCAGACGCCAAATTTTCAAAGCAAAAACCACAGCAGCCAATTCAAGATCATGAGTAGGATAATTTGTTTCATGAACTTTGAGTTTACTAGAAGCATAGGCTATCACCTTACGATTTTGCATCCACACACAACCCAAACAAACTCTAGAAGCATCACAATGCAGAACAAATCTTTCTAGCCCTTCTGGTATTGACAATATAAGAGCAGACACAAACTTATCTTTCAATGTTTGAAAACTCTTTTCACACTCATCAGTCCACACAAATTTGGCTTTCTTTTGAGTCAACTTTGTCATGGGAGAAGCAATAGAATAAAACCCATTCAAAAACCTCGGTAGTAACCCGCAAAGCCAAAGAAGCTCCTAATATCTAACGAGGTCAATGGTCTAGGCCAATTTATAATCACATTCATATTTTTAGGATCCACCTTAATACGACCTCCCAATACTACATGATTTAGGAAGGCAACCTCTTTTAACCAAAACACACATTTTTCATACTTGGCATACAACTTTTCTTCCCTCAATCTTTGTAGCAGTACCCTCAAGTGGCCCATATGCTCCTTCTTACTATGATAATAGATCAAAATATCATCAATGAAGACCACAACAAATGAATCAAGGTAGGGCTTAAAGTTCCTATTCATAAGATCCATGAAGATAGTCGGTGCATTGGTCAACCCAAAAGACATCATCACAAACTCATTATGCACATACCGAGTCCAAAAGGCCATTTTGGAAATATCACATTCCCTCACCTTCACTTGATGATGCCCGGACCGAAGATCAATCTTATAAAAATAGCTAGTCCCTTGGAATTGGTCAAACAAATCATCAATTATTGGAAGAGGATACCTATTCTTGATGGTGACCCTATTAAGTTGCCAGTAGTCAATACACATTCTAAGAGATCCATCCTTCTTCTTCACAAACAACACTGGTGTACCCCAAGGTGATTGGCTAGGCCTAATAAACCCTTCTCCAACAAGTCCTTCAATTGCTACTTTAGCTCCGCCGGTGCCATACAGTAAGGGGAAATAGAAATGGGTTGGGTATCGAGGAGGAGGTCTATACAAAAATCTATTTCCCTTTTGGGAGAAATATCAAGAAAATCACTTGGGAAGATATCAAGGAACTAATTTGCTACTGGGAACTGACTCTATGGGGATTACTTTGGACTCCACATCCCTAACCCTCACAATTTGAGAAAGACGCACCTTACTGATCAACTTATGGCCTTTAATGCAAGAGATAAATCTACCCTTTACCACCATATCATGACTCTCCCACTCAAGAACAAGTTCATTTGGGAATTGGAATTTGACCCTATGGGTTCTATAATCAATAGAGGCATAGCATGCATGCAACCAATCTATCCTACGAATGACATCAAAATCAACCATGTCCAACTCAACAAAATCACAAGGCAAAAACCTATGAAAAAATACAAATGGAACAATTTCTATAGACCTTTCTAGCAGCAACAAATGCACCAATAAGAGTAGACACCTCATATGACTCACACAACAACTCGGTCTCCACATGAAACTTTTTGGCAACAAAAGGGGTAACAAAAGAAAGAGTGGCACTCAGATCAATCAATGAATACACATCATAATCAAGGACTTTCAACATATCGGTGATGACATCGAGTACCTCATCAACCCCTTACCTCCCATGTAAAACATAAAACCGATTGTGCCTTGGGGCACCACCTTGTGGACCACCTCTCCCCAAAGGAACCTCATTGGCACCCCATCCTTGTGGATGAACATTATTACCCTTGTTGCGATTTTGAGGGCAATCTATTGCCTTATGCCCCATCTCCGCACAGCCATAACAAGCACTAATATTCCTCAAGCATGGGCCACCATGACCTTTACCACACTTTGGACACACATCAATAGGACCCATACCACTAACATATGGGCCCTTGGGAAGTTATTGGAAAACCCCCTATTGGAAGCATGAGAGACTCTTGGCCTTGATGGAATCGGCCACCGTTTTGACTTTGGAACCTACCCTCAAAACGGACCCTCTTGGCATCATTACTCATCATTTTCCTTAATTTTTTCTCTTCCATTTGCTCGGCATAGGTCATCAAACGGGACAAATCCATGCCACTAATCAATATAACGGACTGACATTCCTCGCTCTCCAAGTCAAAAACACCCATCACAAATTTATTCATTCTAGACCTTGGGTCGGCTACGAAGTATGGAGGATATTTTGAAAGTTGATTGAACTTGAGGACATACTCCCTCACACTCATAGGTCCCTGTTTCAAGTTCATGAACTCCACTAATTTAGCTTTCCTAAGCTCAATCGATTAAGAAATGCCGCCTTGAACTCCTCCCAAAGCACCACATTATTGATTCCCTTCTCCTCATTCTATCGATTATTCCATATTTATGCCACCCCCTTGAGTTGGTAGGACACTAACTCCTCTTTCTCTTCTAATCTAACACCCAAAATAGCCAAAACCTTGTAGACCTCATTGATGAACTCTTGAGGATCCTCATCCACCTTTGACCCATAGAATTTGGGGGATTCATTCTCATGAAGTCTCTCACCTGAGATGCTAGTGTAGGAGCATGAGGGGATTGGTCCCTTTTGTTGGCTTGATTAGCCACAACTTGTGCAAGCAAAGTGAGAGCATCTCGAAGCTCACAATGAGCCAATTGTCCCTCGGGTATGTAGGCTCTTTTTCCTTTTGTGTTAGGAATGATCTAACATAGCAAAGAACAATCGTTAGGGGAGAAAAACCTTATTTCGACTCTATAGCATGACTTAGAACATGAAGAAGGGATATATTTCCTAAAATGTCTCATAGTTGTGTTGCACAATACAACCATGAATAAGACTCTAATTGACGCGGTGTATTCAATACCGAGGACCGTTAACAACCTAGTGCTTTAATACCAAGTTTGTCACAACCTAAACATAGGGCCTAGATCTGACACAGTGCATGGGGAACCCAAAGAGACCCCAAGAAAGCCTCTTAACATATCATTACACATCCTTGGTCGCGGAAGTAATAAAGTACAATAAGAGATAGTAAATAGGGATAAACAGTGCTAAGTCCTAACTTTTATATCATATACATCAAGAGTCAAGAGAGTGTCAAGATCATAGCATAATACAAGACATGTCCAATAACACCTCTAAAACTTAGATACTTAGCGGGGAACAATACAAGCAACCGTGCTCTTCCTCATAGTCAATACATACATAAGAGAAGATAGTTCTAATACATAACATGAGATTATAAACATTGTCCCTAGAATGGAGGAATCACTAACTAGCTTGAGAGGCAGCATTTACTAGACACGTGGAGGAGGAGGAGGATCAAGCGGGGCTCCAGTTCCTATATGTTAACATCATATACACATACAGTATGCATTAGTATGTTTGAATGTACTAAGTATGTAGGATGCAATGCAACAATAGATAAGCAACATAGGCAAAATGCAATATCATGGGCAATAGATAACATAGTATTAATATGACATGAATAAAGGATGCTTAAAGTAAACCATGCTTATATAGAACAAAATACATGTGTAGTAAATGACCATCAATATGGGATATCCAAGGCCTACCAGCCTTTTAGAGAGGCGAATAAGGTACAAATCCCTCAATATGGTTATACGGGCCTACTACCCCCCATACTAGTCAACCAAGGTGTAACCCCTCGATATGGTTAATGAGGTACAAACCCCTCAATATGGTTATACGGGCCTACTGCCCCCCATACTAGGAAACCAAGGTATCAATCCCTCGATATGGTTATACGGGCCTACTATCCTCATACTAGGAAACAAAGGTACCAACCCCTCGACATGGTTATACGGGCCTACTAGCCCCCATACTAGGCAGCCAAGGTGCCAGCCCCTCGATATGGTTACCCGGGCCGACAACCCCCCAAGATAGGCTAGGTCAACTCACAACACTAAGGAAGTTCATCCTGAAAATAACATATATACAACATACTTTCATCATCATAAAGTCATATATCTCATATACCAAGTATTAGGCCTTCAACAACTCAAGAATCACAATCCAGACTTTTCATCAAACACTTGGTGGGTGTGCAATGCTAGTATAAAACCATGCAATTAAAGAGTAAAATCATGTAAGAGATCTTAAAGTATATCATCCCACCAATACTTTGTAACACCATCGTGTAATATTCATCAAAATCCCTCATCAAATCTCAAGTTAGACCCAAGATTCATAGCTCAAAACATGCTAAAACTGACACACTTGTATAAAACCCCAACATAGTTCAGAGTCAAATTCATAGTAATAGACCCACATGTAAAATCAACTTTAAAACATGTAAATTAGATGAAATGGAAGCTTGGGAACCATGCGTGAAAAGACCCAATGGTTGAAACCCACATACCTTGACTTTGGAGAATAACTTGATGAAGACTGAAGATGGATACTTAAAGCTTGAGTGAAATCCTTAGATCCAGATGAGTTTTGGGACTTGACTTTTAGGGTGAAATATGAGTCTAAGTGTCTGAGTGAGTATTGGGGAATGTCTTGACTGATAGAAGGGTGAAATAAATCTAAGTATAGGTATTTTCATGCATGGGAGCACTTAGGCTCAAGACCTAAAAGTCTTGGACCGAGATAGAAAAAACAACACATAAAATACATAGTAGCACGTCCTTGGTGCATTGCACCAGAGGCGCAGATGCACACTGGAATTCGCATTTTTGTAATTTTCAAATTTTGCTACGGTTGCTCTTAAATCGGGGTTCGAACCATTCCCCACTCAATTTGATCCCCTAAACAAGAATATGAAGTTGAATGTTTTATAACATACATAGATTATGAGATATATGAAATTATAATTCTGCGCACTTCCGAGGCACATTTTCGGGCACTTTTTGGGTCGTTTCACTATTTGTAGATATTATCTTTTTAGGGTGAGCCCGAGAGATGTTTTGGCTCTTGTTCATTTGCTTTAGAGGTGTTGTTTGTTATTTGGATATGTATGTTATGAGGTCGACTCTTATTATATTTATGTATTATGAGAGACTACCTTAGTCCTTGTCCACTTCTTGTTCTTCTTGTATGTTGTTGATGATGTAGAAGCCCTAGGTCCCTAATTGCCCCCCATAGCGTGAGTCATACTTACCCACTCCTTAGACTTTATTTGCTTTGTGATCCATGCTAATCCTCTTTCCTACAATATCCCTATAGGGTGAGTCCAAAGTGAAGCTTCCCCTAGAATTATATGTTATTTGTTTTAATTTTACTTACGAAACTAAGTATGTGCCATGTATGCTTAATATGCTTGTTTGGGGTTTCTTCGGGTTCTTAATTTGCCGTGTAGCACATACGTCCTAGGAATGAGCCATGACAAAAGTTATGTGACAAGCTTCTTATGATGATGAAAGCATTATGGAATGATATGTAAGTTATGAATGTTGAAGGGGTAATAAGAATGCTATGAGTTTATGATAATGTTATGAATGATATGAAGGCCTTTCTTTGATGCTATGAGATGTGATTTTGATAAGCTACTCTATGATGATATTATGATATTTGAGACTATACATATTACAACAATGAATATGAATTAAGCATTCTGTGGGATTGTTGACCCGATGCCAAAAGGATCTTAGTAGACTTCCATTGTCCCAAAACTATGTGCCACCATAGGTTTGTGATATTGACTCCCTCAATAGGCTTGGACCGACTGAAAAGACTATGTCAAAAGGTAAGGATATTTCTTGACATTTACCAAAAAGGTCATGCTGTAATATAAGGATATTTTGTAAAACCTACCGAAAAGGCTATTTTGTAAGGTAAGGACATTTTGTAACACTCTCTGAAAAGGTCATACTGTAAGGTGAGTGGATGGTTAACCTTGGAAAAGTAAACCACTATTTTTTCGATGTGGAGTGAAAGTTGGTATTCCAAGTAGTAGCTCTCTTGGTCTTATATGTTGGTTATTGTCCCTTCCACGTGTGTATGATAAGTTATGTGGTTTGCATATCCTCATGTATCTTTTGGCTAAGGCATTGATCATACATGTCATATTGAGCCTATATCCGTTATATATGATTATGCATCTTGTTAATTATGGATTATATATTTTATGCATTACACCCCGCATACTAAGTACATTCCAAGTACTAACACATACGTTTACCTACATGATCTAACCATGTAGAGCTGGAGCTCCTATTGATATGCTGCCAAAATATAGCACTTTTGATACTTAAAACATATGATTTTGTGTGTTCTCAATGCGATATTTGTGGCTTTTTATGTGTTTTTGTATTCAAATTTATAGGATTACAAGTTAGCCATAATTTGGGAAAAAATTACAGATGTTACTGATTTTTGCTATTGTATGAGACGTTCTACGAGTCGTATAGCATTCTACAATTCATAAAGGTGTTTCATAAGAAATTCCAGTGAGGGGAAAACTGCTAAAGTTAAAGTCTATGAGGTATACATATGAGTCATGGAGAAAGATATGAGTCCTAGACTACCTTTCGTTCCCAGAGGATCAGAGAAGTGGATTTACAGAAAATTCATCAAACGAAACCCCCTTTATGAGTTATGAACCACTTTATGAGTCATAATGGGGTGCCGTAGAAGGGAAGTCCAAAATTTCAGTAGCTGATTGCGAGACTCCGACTACGAGCCTAGAAGACTTTACGGGTCGTAGAGTGCTTTCGTGGAGTTTGACGACCAGTTTTTGTTATTTGTTTAGGACTTATTTGTGATTACCATAAATATGGTTTTTTAGCTCATTATTCAAGGGGATGTCACTTTTCAATAGTTTTAGGCTTTCTAGAAAACTCAATACTTGGAGAGAAAATATTGTGAGAGACTCTTTGAGAACACTTGTGCTTCAATTCAATCTTCAAGCTCGTGATTCCCATTGATTTTGGATTTGCTTGATCTTAATTCAACTGTATATGTAACACCCCACATATTACAATGCTAGTACTATAGAAATGAAACATGATATGGGTTGGTCAAATTAGCGCCCATTTTTAAAAGTGCTTGAATCTCAAATTAGAGAGTGATATGTATGTCTAACGCTGAAGAGGGTTGAGTGTAAATAAGTTTTATGTCAAATTCAGGAGATCATGACCCTAAACAAAGTGATAGAATTGAGGTTCTTGTAGGACTTAGGAAGCTAGCAGGAGAGTCACCTACTTGCTTAGCTTAAATTTTCTAGCTAAACGGAGACGAGGCTCGACGTCGAATTTTTCTAAGTTTGATTATGAATAAATTTCTTGATAAGGGTGTAACTTTAGCCCTTATTTTAGCATCATAAATGGACTATATTTTCAGACCAAGAAGAATATTAAAAGATCCCAAAGACATCACAATTTCTTTGATAATTTGGGCCCAAAACTAACTAAGAGAAAAGGGGAGGCAGCAAAGGCCCATCAAATTAGAGCTCCTTAAGGCCCAAGTGAAAGGGGAAAAATGGTACTTTAACTTATTGATAAAATAAGGCTTAAAATGAAAAAGAAAGTAGGCCAAAGTAATCCTTTAAAAGGGGTTATAAGCAGCCCCTTTAACGCATTCTTAGACTTGGAAATTTTCATTTTTCACAAAAGTTCTTGCTTATTCTTTCTTGACTTTGTAAAGCAGCCAAAAGAAGCTTTTAGGGTTCTCAAGGAGGCTCTCAACCTTGAAGGTAAAGGTAAGTGATTATAGTTGTATGTTTAGTAAGGTTTCTTCATGAAAAACAAGAGACTATGTTGGTTAGGTATATGCTAAAAATTTTGGACAGCATGTGTTCCAAGATTGTTATACATGTTTTCTTGTTTATTTGGAAGATTTTCTCTCCTTGGTTGGATTGAGTATGAAGGGAGGCTATTGTTATTAATGAGTATTGATTCTTTAATGATGTATAAAGGCTGCTGCACCATTTTTACAATACGCGAAATATAGTTCTTTGCGTGATATCATAATTGTGCTCGTAATAGAAACTTGTGGGCTGATTGATTGAGGACTATGGTCTCAGGTCCTCCACCTATTTTGAGGAGTATTTTTGAACTGTTTTTTTGGATTGGTTTTGTGTGTATATATGGTGGGTACTGTTTGGAAAAAGTTGGAACAGGTTCGGAATTGTCGACGTCAAAATGTAGCAAAGTGATGTAATATTATGCCGCCTACTTGTATATTGCATAGAATTGTTATGTATTGTGCTTTGTGGGCTGTTGTAAGACTCTTATGGCACTAAAACAGGCTTCACAAGACATGTATATGAGAATGCGTACTGACAATACGATTAGGGGAGGAAAGGTTAAAAGAATATGCTTTGGTTTATAATTATAATCTTGCTGCCTGTATGTTGTTTTCTTTATGTGATTGGGCTGCCAAGATGTATCTATTGGCTGCTAATGCTAGTTTTATCACCTACTATATTGTAGACAAATATTTGGAGGAAGGAAAGGTTATCTCGAGGTAATAGCGAGGTTGTACAACGAGGTATGCAAGGCTACTTGATTTCGTATTATTTGGCATGAAACATAGATCCCTTCTTGGCACATAAAGACACTTGCCAACTCTGACACAACTATTAACCATGTCTCAACTCTTTCACATGTTCATATGCTCCTATACATAGTCAACTTTAAATCTGCATACATAGTTAGTTGGATACCAAGATACACGAGTTCATTCTACTAAATAAAGTTCATGTGTTGTTCTACCTCCTATGCATTTCATTATTTGTGTAACTTACTCCTTTCATTATGGTGTTGTATTTTGTGATTATTTATGTGTCATATGTTGTATCTATAGTCCTACAGATCCAATATTGTGACCATTAAAAGAATCATCTCAAAGGTAATTGAAAGATAAAGTATATTGCTTATTGATTGGTGGTAACCCAAGGTGTGGAAGAATCACCTAGCCAGGGTCGATCCTATCATGGGAGGTAGCCCAAGGGGTTAAAGGAAAAGCCTAGCCAGGACGATCTTGATATAGATTTACCACTGATCAGCTGGTCATTTGTATTACATGTTGTGCACAGATTACACAGTAAAGATAAGTGATAAAAAGAACTAAAAGAACATGATATCACAGTATAACTAAAGGTGGTCTCTGATCCTACACCACTGCATAGTTCCATTTGAGTTTTTACTTCATGTACAGTATTTCCCGCCTTACATATTTAGTACATTATCTCGTACTGACGTCCATTATGGGGAACCAACATATCATGTTGTAGGTACAGGTGTTTGTAGATCTCCTAGTAGGAGTACAAGATATCCAGCTATTGTTACCAAGCTCCAGGTTGCTTCGGAGTTTTGTGTGTCCAGAGCTTATACTTTTGTATTGTATAGTCAGTTGAGGCGTGGCTTGTCCTGACCCTTATCAGATACTTTTCCTTGTCTAGAGGCTTTGTAGACTATGTAAATTAAAGTGTGATCTTGTTCGTACTTTAAACACCGTAGCCCCAACGGCCTAGCCATATACATTTCCTTTTAGCTTGTTATCACTGTTTATTTTCTTAAGGGCATGTCAAATGTAGAAATCCCTTATAATATGTACAGAAAGCGCATGGATGCAGGTTGGTTCACCCGAGCCTCATCGGAACGGGTGCCAGTCTGCCCTAACGGGACTTTGGGTGTGATAGAAGTGGTATCAAAGTGGCTCGTCCTAGGGAGTCTACAAAGCCGTGTCTATGTAGAATCTTGTTTATCAATATATTGTGCACCAAATTTATAAGAAGGAGGCTACGTGGCATTTAGGAGTTGTTACTTGCTTTTCATTCTTTAAATCATGCCATAGAGATAAGCGTGCTAGAAACCAGGCAAAACAAAGGTAAAGGGAAGGGAGTAGAAGTGGTGGTTGGTATACCCAAACAGCTGAGACAACGTAATGAGGTTCAAGAGGAGTCTCTTTCACAGACATCTCCAACTCCTCCAGCTCCTGATAAACTCGGAAGTAGTGAAATTCCCCCAGAACCACCTATAGATGCTACCATGTAGGATTTGAGAAGTGCAGTCCAACTATTGACCCGTATAGTTGTTGGCCAAGGTCAAAGACAGGAAGTTCGGTTATAGGTGCAAGTGATGCGAATAGGTTAGCTGGCACAAGGATACATGACTTCCTTAATTTGGACCCTCCATCCTTCACTAGGTCAGATGCTAATGAAGATCCCCAAGACTTTACTGATCAGATTCAACGCACTTTAGATGTTATGCATGCGAGTGGTACACAGGCTGTCGAGTTAGTGACATATAGGTTGAAGGGTGTGGCTATATTGTGGTATAAATCTTGGAAGCAATCTAAGGGTATAGATGCACCTTCAACTACCTAGAAGAAGTTCAAAAAGGCATTTCTTGACCATTACTTGCCATTACATTTTTGAGAGGCTAGTGCAGATCAGTTCTTGAATCTCCACCAAGGGAATATGAGCATGAGGAGTATAACCTTCAATTTAATTCCCTGGCCAGGTATGCTCCTAATGCAGTCGCTACTATGACAGATAGAGTTCATCGATATGTCGATAGATTGGATATGTATCTGGTCAGAGACTGTACCATTGTTTCCTTGAACAAAGACACGGATATAGCGAGAATGCAAGCTTTTGCATAGAAATTAGAGGATCAGAGGCAAAGGAGAAGGACACGAGTTAGAAAGGGGGCAACCTAAGAGGGCAAGGTCTATAGGGCAATTTACACCACCCCAAGGTGAGCTTAGGCCTCGGTTTTCTAATAGAACTCCTAGGCCATCATCCTCGTACTTTGTAGCCAGTGCTCCACCATACCTTCAAAGGTCTAGAAGTAATCAATTTGGTCAACGAGGTGAGGGACAAGGTATACAGACACTAGGATATTCAACAGGTTGGCAAATGACCCCTACGCAGCGTTGTAAACAATATGGAAGAAGTCATTCAAATATATGTCATGTGGGAACAGATGCTTGTTATTGGTGTGGTTCACCAGGGCATATGATGAGAGATTGCCCGAGGAGACGTATGGGTGATATAGCACAACCTATTGGATCAGCTATTGCATCATCATCGTCAGTTCCTCCATTAGGTAGGGGTCAACAAGTACCTATGGGTTGTGGTAGAGGAGCTTCCAGGAGCTGAAAAATAAGCTAACTTCTGCACCTGTGCTAGTACTCCCAAAAGGCACCGAGAGGTATGAAGTATAATGTGATGCTTCAAGAGTTGGCTTAGGGTGTGTACTAACACAACATGGTAGGGTAATTGCTTATGCATCTAGAAAACTACGACCATATGAGAAAAACTGTCATGCCCAAAGTCCCGTTAGGGTTGACTAACACCCATTGCTGATGAGGCTCGGGAGAACCAGCATGTATCCATCTACTTTCTCTACATATTATAAGGGATTTCTACATTTTACATGCCTTTAAGAAAATAAATAGTGATAACAAGCCAAAAGAAAATGCATACGGCTAGGCCATTAGGGCCACAGTGTTTAAACTACGAGACACGACCACAGTTAAATTTATATAGTCTACAAAGCCTCTAGATAAGGAAAAGTATCTGATAAGGGTCGGGATAGGCCCCACCTTGACTAACTATACAACACAAAAATATAAGCTCTAGACACACACAAAGCTCCGAAGCAACCTGGAGCTTGGTAACAGTAGCTGTATATCCTCTACTCCTACTGGGGAGATCTACTAGCACCTGTACCTGCAATATGAAATGCAGGTCCCCCGTAAGGGACATCAGTATGAGATGTTGTACTGAATATGTAAGGCAGGAAATACTATATATGAAGTAACAACTCAAATGAAACTATCCACTGGTGTAGGATAATAGACCACCCTTAGTTATACTGTGGGATCTTATACTTCATGCTCTTTTTATTACTTTACCTTTGTTTTATAATCTGTGCACAACAAGTAATATAAATGACCAGATAATCAGTGGTAAATCTATATCAGGAAGGCTTTTCCTTTAACCCTTTGGGCTATTCCCGTGATAGGATTGAACCTGACTAGGTGATTCTTCTATCCCTCGGGTTACCACCCATCAATAAGCAATATAATTTACCTTTCAATTACCTTTGAGATGATTGTTTTGGTGGTCACAATATTGGAGCTATAGGGTTGTATATGTAAGATGTGACATGTAGATGATCATACAAGACAATATGACAATGAAAAGAGTATGTTACATAAATAATGAAATGTATAGAAGGTAGAACAACACATGAACTTTATTTAGTTGAACGAACTCGTGTATCTTGGTATCCAAATATGTATGCAGATTTGAAGGTGTCTATGTATGGGAGCATACGAACATGTGAAAGAGTGGAGAGACAGTTAATAATTGAGTCAGAGTTGGTAAGTGTCTTTATATACCAAGAGAGGATCAATGTTTCATGCCAAATAATATGAAATCAGGTAGACTTACATACCTCGCTGTACGACCTCTCTATTACCTCGAGATAACCTTACCTTCATCCAAATATTTATGTACAATAAGATAGGTAAAAAAAAACTAGCATTAGAGCCAATAGATACATCTTGGCAGCCTAAACTCATTAAAAAAATAACATAGGGGCAGCAAGCGGGTATTTATAAACCCGAGCATATTCTTTCAACCTTTTCTCCCCTAATTGTACTTTCTAATATGCATTCTCATATACATATCATGTGCATCCTGTTCTAGTGCCATATCAGTCCTACAACAGTCGACAAAGCACAATAAACAACAATTCTATGCAACATACAAATAAGCAGCATAACGTTACACCCCTTCGCTATATTTTGACGTCGACAATCCCGAACCTATTTCACCTTTACCCAAACTATCCTCAACAAATTTATACATACAAACAGCCTTAAAACAATCTTATTACAGTACCAAAGTGGTCATGAAGGACGTGAGGCAATAGCCTTCCATCCATGAGCCCACAAGTTCGTACTAAGAACACAATTGCGATATCCTATAAGAACTCGCTTTTGTGGACTGTAAAAGTGGTGCAGCAGCATTGATACATCATTATAGAACCAATACACATTAAAAAACAGTAGCCTCCCTTTAGAATCAATCCAACCACAAAGAGAAAATCCTCCAAATAAACAAGAAAAATATACAGCAACTTTTGGAACACATGCTGTCCAATAATTTCAGCAAGCGCAACAAGCATATATTTCTTATTTGTCATGGAATATGTATAACAAATACATGGATATTTCTACTTAAATTATCCTTAAAGTTTTAGGTTTCCTGCAAGAACCATAGAGGGTTGTGTAGGTTGCCTTGTGATGTAAAATAAAGAGAGAAAAAGAGGCTTTAGGAAAGTTGAAAGTTGCTCCAAAGTACAATGAATTAAGGAGCTGTTTTAAGCCCTTTTTAAAGAGTCTCTTGGCCAACTTTATTTTGATCTTTTGAAAACATAATACCACATATTAATAAGCTAGTGAGGTAGCAGCTTGGCGCTCACACTTGGGACTAAATGGGTCTCAAGGTTGATGGGCCTTGGCTGCCCATTTTCCAAATTTCTCTTCACTTAGTTTGGGCCCAATTAGCCAAGTGGGTTGTGGTGTACTTGGGACCTTTTATTATTCATCTTGGGATAAAAACAAAGTCCACTTATAATAGTAAAACACGAGCTAAAGTTACACCCTTAACATGGAATTTATTCATTATCGGACTTGGACAAATTCGACATCGAGCCTCGTCTCCATTTAGCTAGAAAATTTAAGCTAAGCAAGTAGGTGACTCACCTGGTAGCTTCTTAAGTCCTACAAGAACCTCAATTCTTTCACTTTGTTTAGGGTCATGATCTTCTCAGTTTGACACAAAACATGTATACACTCGGCCCTCTTAAGCATTAGATGCACATATCGCTCTATAACATGAGATTCAAGAACTTTTAAAATTGGCGTTAATTTGAAAATCCATATCATGTTTCAATTGTATAGTACTAGTATTGTAAGAGGTAGGGTGTTACAAAAACTATCCAACACATGATCTTGAGCTAGCAGCAGTTGTGTTTGCTCTGAAAATATGGCACCACTATTTGTATGAGGTTCACGTTGACATATATACTGATCATAAGAGCTTGCAATACATCTTAAAGCAGAAAGACCTAAACTTAAGACAACGAAGATGGTTAGAGCTAATAAAGTATTATGACGTTGATATACTATACCATCCGAGGAAGGAAAATATGGTTGCCGATGCTCTGAGTCGTAAGGAAATCATGAATACTGGTGATCAAGCTGTGATAAGTCAAGGAGTGGCTAAGGATCTACGTCAACTAGCCAGTTTAGGAGTTTGCCTTCTTAAAACTCAAAAGGAAGGGATTATTGTGCATAATGTTGCGGAGTCTTTGTTGGTAATGGAGGTGAAAGAAAGATAGTTCGAGGATCCTATTTTACGATAGCTTAAGGAAAAGGTGAGTCAGGGTACGATAAAAGGCTTTGCCTTTGCACAAAATGGAGTACTTTACTGCCAAAATAGATTATGTATGCCTGATATTAATGGATTAAGAAAGAGGATAATGGAAGAAGCCTATCATTCCCGATATTTCATCCATCCAGTATCAACTAAGATATAACATGACCTGAAGGGAATATTTTGGCGGGGAGCCATGAAAAAGGACCTTGCAGAATTTGTGGCTCAATGTCCAAATTGCCAACAAGTGAAAGCAGAACACCAAAAGCCCAGAGATTATATGCAGAGTATAGAACTTCCAACATGGAAGTGGGATATGATGAATATGCATTTTTTTATCGGGTTGCCTCGCTCATTTCAGAAGTTTGACTCTATATGGGTAATTGTTGACAAACTCACAAAGTCAGCACAGTTCTTGCCAGTCAGGAGTGATTATACATCTGAAAAGTATGCCAAGCTATACCTGAAAGAGATAGTCAAGCTACATCAAGTCCCAATCTCCATTCTATCTGATCGAGGAGCTCAATTCACTGCAAGGTTTTGGAAGTCCTTCCAAAGAAGTTTAGGAACACAAGTGAATTTGAGTATAACATTCCACCCTCAAATAGACGGTCGGGCAGAATGCACCATTCAGACACTTGAATATATGTTGCAAGCTTGTGCATTAGACTTTAAAGGTAGTTGGGTGGACCATTTGCTACTTATTGAATTTGCCTATAATAATAGCTACCACTCGAGTATCAAGATGGCACCTTATGAAGCCTTGTATGGAAAGAAATGTAGGTCGCCGATTGGATGGTTTGAAGTGGGTGAAACCACCTTGCTTGGGCCAGTTCTAGAACAACAAGCCATGGAAAAAGTTAAGGTAATACAACAGCAGCTAAAAATAGCCCAAAGTCATCTCAAATCATATGTGGATACTAGAAGGAGAGGACTGGAATTCTCAGTAGGGGATAGGTTATTTTTAAAGGTGTCTCCAATAAAAGGGGTTATGAGATTTGGTAAGAAAGGAAAACTGAGCCCATGTTACATAGGGCCATATCTGATTATTAAGAGGTTCAGGAAGGTTGCACATGAACTAGAGCTATCCCAAGATCTTTCAGTGGTTCATCTAGTTTTTCATGTCTCAGTGCTTCAAAAATGCATAGGTGACCCATCCCGTATCACTCCTATTGAGGATGTGAAGGTTACAAAAGATCTCACATATGAAGAGGTACCTGTTGCTATTCTAGATCGTCAAGTTAATAAGCTAAGGAATAAGGAAATAACTTCAGTAAAAGTACTTTGGAGAAATAGCAAGCAGAAGAAATAAGATAGGAGGTCGAGGACGCGATGAAAACAAAATATCCTTATTATTTGAAGCTAAAGAGGGAGTCCAACATGTAGAATTGGGACACTAATAGGTACTTGTGATTGAATACAAAGTGTATTGTCAAAAGTTTGTATAAGTAAAGGTTTGAACATTGTTAAGCTATCCAATTGTGCTAACATTCGAGGACAAATGTTCCTAAGGGGGGAGCAAGTAACACCCCACATCTTACAATACTATTACAATGAAAATGAAACATGATATGGGTTGGTCAAATTAGCGCCCAATTTTAAAAGTGCTTGAATTTCAAATTAGAGGGTGATATGTATGTCTAACGCTGAAGAGGGTCGAGTGTAAATAAGTTTTATGTCAAATTTAGGAGATCACGACCCTAAACAAAGTGAGAGAATTGGGATGCTTGTAGGACTTAGGAAGCTAGTAGGTGAGTCACCTACTTGCTTAGCTTAAATTTGCCAGTTAAACGGAGACGAGGCCCGACGTCGAATTTGTCCAAGTCTGATTATAAATAAAGTCCGTGTTAAAGGTGTAACTTTAGCCCATATTTTAGAATCATAAATAGACTATATTTTTAGACCAAGAAAGATATTAAAAGAGTCCAAGGACATCAAAATTTCTTTGATAATTTGGGCCCAAAACTAACTAAGAGAAAAGGGGAAAAATGGGCAACAAAGGCCCATCAAATTGGATCCCCTTATGGCCCAAGTGAAAGGAGAAAAATGGTACTTTAATATATTGATAAAATAAGGCTTAAAATGGAAAAGAAATTCGGCCAAAGTAATCCTTTAAATAGGGGTTATAAGAAGCCCCTTTAACTTATTCTTAGACTTGGAAATTTTCAGCTTTCACAAATGTTCTTGCTTATTTGTCTTGACTGTGTAAAGCAGCCAAAAGAGGCTTTTAGGGTTCTTAAGGAGGACCTCAACCTTGAAGGTAGAGATAAGTGATTATAGTTGTGTGTTTATTAAGGTTTCTTCATGAAAAACAAGAGACTGTGTTGGTTAGGTATATGCTGAAAATTTTGGACAACAAATGTTCCAAGATTGTTATACATGTTTTCTTGTTTATTTGGAAGATTTTCTCTTTTTGGTCGGATTAATTATGAAGGGAGGTTGCTGTTCTTAATGGGTATTGGTTCTCTAATGATGTATAAAGGCTGATGAACCATTTTTACAGTCCGCGAGTGTGAGTTCTTTCCGTGGTATCATAATTGTGTTTGTAATAGGAACTTGTGAGCTGATTGATTGAGGACTATGGTCTCACGTCCTCTACCTATTTTGAGGACTATATTTGAACTATTTTATTATTGGTTTTATGTGTATATATGGTGGAGACTTTTTGGATAAAGTTGGAACAGGTTTGGAATTGTCGACGTCAAAATGTAACGAAGTGATGTAACGTTATGCCACCTATTTGTATGTTACATAGAATTGTTATGTGTTGTGCTTTGTGGGCTATTGTAAGACTATTGTGGCACTAAAATAGGCTGCACCTGACATGTAAATGTGAAAGTATACTAGAAAATAGATTAGGGGCAGAAAAATTGAAAGAATACGCTTGGGTTTATAATTATCCTCTTGCTACCCGTGTTTTTTTTTTTGTGATTGGGCTGCCAAGATATATCTATTGGCTATTAATGCTATTTTTATCACCTACTATATTGTAGATAAATATTTGGAGGAAGGGAAGGTTATCTCGAGGTAATAGCGAGGTTGTACAACGAGGTATGTAAGGGTACTTGATTTCGTATTATTTGGCATGAAACATAGATCCCTCCTTGGCACATAAAGGCACTAACCAACTCTGACACAATTATTAACCATGTCTCAACTCTTTTACATGATCATATTCTCCCATATATAGTCACCTTTAAATCTGCATACATAGTTGGATACCAAGATACATGAGTTCGTTTTACTAAATAAACTTCATGTGGTGTTCTACCTCTTATGCATTTCTCTATTAGTGTGACTTACTCCTTTCATTATAGTGTTGTCTTTTGTGATTATTTACGTGTCATATGTTGTATCTACAGTACTACAACTCAAATATTATGACCACCAAAAGAATCATCTCAAGGTAATTGAAAGATAAAGTATATTGCTTATTGATGGGTGGTAACGCGAGAGGTGGAAGAATCACCTAGCAGGGTCGATCCTATCATGGGGGTAGCCCAAGGGGTTAACAGAAAAAGCCTATCCAGGGCTGATCCTGATATAGATTTACCACTGATCAATTGGTCATTTGTATTACATGTTGTGCACGGATTACACAATAAAGGTAAAGTGATAAAAAGAACATAAAGAACATGATCCCATAGTATAACTAAAGGTGGTCTCTGATCCTACACCAGTGCATAGTTCTATTTGAATTGTTAGTTCATATACAGTATTTCCTGCGTTACATATTCAGTATATTATCTCGTATTGACATCCCTTACGGGGGACCTGCATATCATGTTGCAGGTACAGGTGTCAGTAGATCTCCCCAGTAGGAGTACAAGATATCTAGCTGTTGTTACCAAGCTCCAGGTTGCTTCGGAGTTTTTTGTGTCCAGAGCTTATACTTTTGTATTGTATAGTTAGTCGAGGCAGGGCCTGTCTCGACCCTTATTAGATACTTTTCCTCATCTAGAGGCTTTGTAGACTATGTAAATTAAAGTGTGGTCTACAAAGCCTTTAATTTAGAATCTTTGTAGACTTTGTAGACATGTAGGCTTTGTAGACTATGTAAATTAAAGTGTGGTCATGTAAATTAACTAGAATTTGTTAATTCTAGTTAAGTTTATTTAGAATCTTCTTTCTTTCTTTCTATATATAGTATAGTCCCCTCTATAGTATAGTCTCCTCATGAGGGCCCTGAGGCTATAAAGTGTATTTTGGGTTACTCGTCTCCATGGGGGTCTTAAGAAATGTATTTAGATATCAATTTGTGAAGGAAAAATTTGGTTGCTGAAAAGAGGTATAATGACCAGATTTTGTCGTCGTCAAAGCATTTTTAGCGACTGAATTTAATCTGGTCGCTAAACTTTTCACCACAGAGCTTTTAATGACCGAATTCTTATCAGTCATTATTGCCTAATAACAACCAGATTTATACTTTTGGCGACAATTCCCTTTGTTAAAGACCTAATTTCTTGTAATGCCAAAACAACTCCAGTAAAATGATCCATACATCACCTCGAGTCTATAGCAAGAAATTGACCACAAAATAGATCCCAGAAGATAGAGAAATGGCTCAAAAACAAAGTTATATTTCTTATTAAAAAACATTCATTGTATAACTTCTCGGTTGAATTCCACAAAAATATAGCCAAACTAACAAGGTTCAAGCATACCACAATGTTCCTCTTGACAAATAGAACAATTTAGACATAAATTTCACTTAATTCTATTAAGAAATGATCAGGATATAACAATGTAAAGTTTTCACTCATTTTTGATATATAATCAGTGAAAAAGCAGTGATTTTACCCCAAAATATTTGCTGAATCTCAAATTGGATAATGCTCCAAAATTTGCCCTGTAAAGTTGGAGTATATATATATATATATATATATATATAAAATCTCCTGGAAACATGTATAAGCCAGCTGCTACCTTATGCCACCTCACTGCCACGTGCCCGCGCTAGGTCACGCCACATGCCAGAAAAAGACATGTCGTGTTACTTACCCCTCTTCCTTAACCTTTCAATACCTTTTTCCATCATTTCGGGCCTGCTCGGACTTTGTTTTTTGCAAACAAACTATGTAACCTATAATTTTGATGTTCCAGATCCAATTGTAGGGTCGAAGTTTCCAATATGGCTTCCTACGATAATGTGAGGGTCCCACCTCATCATCTACAACTTTGAATAAATAGCCCACGAGGCGCCGAATTGCATCTGAATGTCCCCGATATCAAATGAAGGGTCATCTAAGACCAAAATTGACATTCCAGAGCTAACTACACTATCAAAATTCTCATCCAGGGCATTGTTCCCAGGGGCGTTGACTGAGCCAACTATTAACCGATTCCAACAGCTAAATTTTCAAGCCATGATATAACTATATCAGACATGCACCTATTCTAATTCGACCATTCGAGAGCTAATGGAACTGTCAGAATTTCATTCTGAGGCTGTTTACAAGGACTTTACCTAAAAATTTATTTTACTAGTATAATTCTCGATTAACTCAAAAATCTAAATAAATCCCAAATAATCCCACCAATATCCACACCCATAGTCCCCACGAATCACCAACGGCCCCAGGTCATTATACACAGACTCAAATCAATAAAATAACTACAACCCATAGAAACGACTCGGAGGGTCATTGCAAAAGACCTATTTCCCTTAGAATTAATTGCTTGATGTTTGCTTCTGCTTTTGCAACCAAGGATATTGTTACTTATGCTTAGAGGCTTATTTGAGTTTCCTTCAGGTTCTGCATTCACAGTGTCATACCTAGGCCCTAGGCTTTGGTTGTGATAAATTCAGTAGGCATGAAGTTGGCCTTGGCCAAATTTCTAGGTTTCCTTATTGTTTGACCCAAACCATTCTTCGTACGTGTATTAGCCTAAGCTTGATAACATTCATTTATGCATATGTGTTAGGATCAATTTCTATGTTTTTAAGTATATTATTTGTGGTATAGGGTCATTAGTGATCCCTCACATCAAGCAAATTCCAAAGGAATCCCACCATCTAAGTTTTTTGCATGAACATGTATAAGGGTCAACTTAAAATGATCTTATCTCCTTGCATAAAAATAATTAGGTGGAACATGAATTACTAATGGGTAATTTCCATTATAATTCAGATGTTAATTTCTTCATGGATTGTATAGGTATACATTTTATTATCATGTTTTAAGTATAAATTTCATGTACACCCGTCTTTACCCTCACTTCTCGTGTTATGATCATGCATGGACAAGGCTTTTCATGAGGTTTTGATATAGATTTGTTACCAATTATGGTTATGAACATGGTTTCAAGGATAATATGGTTATGACATGATTATGATCACTATGATGACTATCGTGTGGCTTAAAACACTTACGGATGTGTCTACACGATCATGTACAAGTTATGAATGAGCTATTCCTATGCATGTAAAAATATTTGAATTATGATTTGGCCTTTAGGCCCAAGTATGTATGATGATGACTTTTCCATTTTTTTACTGAATTACAGCAAGCATAAATATTTATATACTATGCATTCCATGGGATGATGACTTAGCACTAAGAGAGCCTTGGTAGATTTCATTGTCTCATAACTACGTGCTACTGTAGGATGTACCACCACCCACTATATGATGTTATGTTGAGTATGTAACACCACCCACTCTATGGGGTATATGTTGAGGATGTACCACCACCCACTATATGGTTTTCACGACACAAGCCTAGAGCCTAGATGTGACACGACGAATGGAAAACCCGAGGGTAACCGAAACAAGCCTCTTAGCATATCTTTTCCACATCCTTGGTTATGGAAGCATAAGAAAGCATCAAACACATAGTGTCTAAGGTAAATGGGGGTTTGGACTCACACTATGGGGATAAATAATAGAAAAGGGTTTGCATGAATCACATAGCAAGCAAGTACTAAGGGGAGGCCTTCCCATAAGTTGGCCCAGGAGGGTAAGTAGGACTCAAGCTATGGGGAAGTAGGGACTTACAACTTTCATCACATTATATCAACATCAACATTATCAAATAACATCACATAGGGAATAGGGACCAAAGGATAAGTCTCCATGAAAGCTCATCATCTCAACATAAGTACATAGAATAAGTATCCAACAACATATCTAGACATGAGTAGGATAGGGGCCAAGACAAGTCCTAGGCTCACCCTCAACTAGAAAGTAGAGTGAAATGAAGTCTCAACAGAAACAAGATAGAACTCGACTATTGTCCCAGAAATAGAGGACTCACCACTACAAATGATCTTCTCAAACCAAGCTAGCCAGGTCGAGGATGTCGAGGAGCACCTGCCCCTACATGGTGAAATCATGTAGGAAAATAGTATGCATTAATTCTTCGAATGTACTATTATGTGGGCATATAATGCACATAACATATGTCATGAAATTGGTGAGAAATGTGATCATTAAGAAACATTACTTGAATCATAAAACATAGGACAAGGAGGGACAAATTATCATGCTTAAGTAAAATAGCCATATCTTTTGGGAGAATCTTGCTTTTACATCAAAGAATGAACCATCTAGTATAAGTGAAACTCTAGTAATTAAAATAATGGACACAATACAAACTTGTAAAGAAAGTTGTATATCTTTATGTTATATACCATTTCCAATAACAAGGGACCCCAACATATGTGGAAAAAAACCATTTAAACCTTAGAGACAATGAGTTATATAACTTTAAGACATCCTTGGACATGATATAAAGAAAGCATTATAATCATCATAAAAGGATAACTTGGGACCATACAGTGAACCTGAAAATGTGTCAGAGCAACCTTTAACTGACATAAATCATGTGAACTAAACCATGGAGTCCCTATGTTTCCCTTACACAAGAATAAAAGGAAATCACTTGCCAAGGTGACCTCCTAAGATGCCTAAGTAGATCCACTAAAGCGAGCTATTAAGCAACCTCTAATAACACTTGGTCTAGAAGTCGACTCTACTAGCGATGACCCCTATTTCCTATGGTAGCACATAGTTACGAGATGAAGTGATTCTACTAACGATCTTTTTCCCTATCTATGTGGAGAATCTGTATCTATCCAAGGTCCACTCGGTGCTAAGTGTGACTCTCACAGAATGACCATACATGAATAATCATCTAGTATGGGGAGGTATTCTACTAACCCATCCCATGAGTTGTGTGAAACAATGGAGAGCTATTCTAGTAACCCATCCTAGAAGACTTTTGCACATAGATTATCATCATAAGGATAGCTCCAAAATCACGTCTATGCCTCTACTATCGTCCTATCATCATCTTCTAAGGTTTACTAGGTAGAGGTCTCATACCTCAATCATTTATTCATTCTTGACGCCAAATAGACTAGACCCACTAGATATATGAATATGGGTATAATCGTGACATGCATAATCTTATATATCATAACAACAAGGAGGGGGAAGGGACTTTACAATAAAGAATATCCTTCATAGGAATTCAATGCATTTCAAAACATACTTGATCGACTTCATCAATCATCATATTCATAACTTGCATCTCCTGCAATAAACCATTCATCAACATAAGAAGGTTTATCATGTAAACTTATTCAAAACATGGTGGATCTATGCATGAAAGCTTAAAATCTTGTAATACAAAGTATAGAACATGAATGAAGTAAAATAAAATCATTAGGAACCATTCAAATTGACTCACTATCATTATAGCAAAACCCTTAATTCGGGTATCATGAAATTAGTATTGTAAAATTATCAACTCCTCAACACTTCATGCTATCATAACATTCATAACTTTGAATATCATAAAATAGTTCATATTAGAAAACACTTGAAATCAATTCATATAATATCATTCAATAGATGAAGATTCTCAACATAAATCATGCTTAAGAAGAGTAATAAGAAGTACCCCATAAGAAATCAACCATTAATTTTAAAGGGTTTCATTAAAAGGGTTTTGGGCATCCATGGGTGGATGAATCCATGGATGAAGAGACCCACATACCTTAGACCTAGAGTTTCTTGAAGGAAAATTGAGGAGAAATTGGGGATTCACTTGAATTCTTGAAATCTAAAGAGAGCTCTTGAAAATATTGGGATTCAATGGAGGATTTGGTGGGGATTTTTGGGAGAGAATTAGGGATAAAAGGCTTACAAGAGTGTATGGGAGTAGAATGAGTCGAAAATCTATCTAGGGAATATATAAATACCATCAAAATCTAAAAAAATGATACTTTAAAGTGTCTTATCGGTTCGATGGTCTAGAGGTCCATTGTCGAACCATTCGGTGATACTCCGAATGGGACATTCAGATCACCCTTTTTGACAGTTTTAGAAACTTTGCAAAGTGATTTAGCGACCTATTTTGTGATGTGCCGAATGCATTAGGTGGTCAAACTGACCGTCACCCTTTTTGACAACTTAGACAGACTTCATAAAAATATCATAACTTCTTACTTTGAACTCAGAATCAGGTAAAACTGGATGCGTTGGAAAGCTAATTTAAAGACTAGAATATGGTACATAGTGGGTCACCTAATTCATTATGCACTAAGAGATATGCTCTTTTGAACTTTATCCTTACATGAACTCATACCGAAACTTAGCCGAATTGATTCATTTGGACTTGGCTCGATGTAAGGGATGCCCTATTACCTTAAACAACTTGTAATCCACTTTGAATACCTAATAATTGATACACCACATTAGAAATCATCAAGTTGAGCCTATATGCACATGAGAAAGGACTCAAGTCTTAGATTAAGATCGAGTGCGTTACACAAGCCAAGGGCCTAGGTGGGACATGATAAATGGAAACCCATGGGCATCCAAACAAGCCTCACAACATACATAAGCACATCCTAGGTTGTTGATATCACCCAAGTTACACCTTCTTTTTAAGGATAAAGTTGTCGTTATCAAGAAATAGAACCTCACCAGGGTTAGGGTCAAACCCTAGGGAATATGTAGACTTAACAGAATTCAATTGCCATAATTTAAGTAGTTAACTGACTTACTTCCTCGGGGGGAGGGGGGAATTTGCAAGAATCAATGGAAAAAACCTATGTAACATGGTGTGAAATAGATATAGAGAGAAACTAAGGTATTATGTTCCCCATGATTCCCTTAGTATTACTGGATAACCTAATTCTTTTCCAGTGTATAGCATGCAGGACGGTAAGTTAAGTTCACCAAACCTTTGGTCAAAGGAGAGATATCAATTTTAATATGTGACTTGGCCCATATCCATAGTGGGCATTACTAAACCTTACCTATTAGTCCCAGTACAGCCTCCCCTTTGCCCAGTTCGATTGATTAGAAGAGATCAAGTCAATCGAATTGTTAATTAATCTCTTTTCCTATTCATTACTTCCTTTGTCAAGTCAATAATACTAGGCTACTTCTAATATTGGTCACCACTAGAAAACATTCAAAATGAAGAGATTTAATTAATACAAGCATGCACACGTTTCAAGAATTATGAATTATCAGATTATACCTTGTTAGTTCTTCATGGTTTCCACAACCCTAGTGGTGGAATTAGTTACTCATAATTTATGTAGATACAAGACTTATGAATTGAAATAACATAATAAAGCACTTACACAATTGAATTAAGAACAAGCAAATCCAAATTCAAGAGATTGACAAGATTAAAGATGAAAACAAAGTACAAGTATTCTCAATACTCTCCACTAATTTCTCTTTTTAATTACTGAGTTTTGTGTACTATGTGAAAAACTTATGAAGATAACCTAAAAACCCTATTTTATAATATTTAAAATACATGTCCTAAACCTAATACGAGAACTGAGTCAGAATGCCTCACGAATAGGTTTATGAGCCGTATTGCATTTCACGGCCCGTAATCATTGTCTGGTATAGTGCTGCTTGAGTTCTGGACTTCAAGTGTACGATACCCCCTCTACGACCCTTAAAGTGTTTTACAACCAGTAGGAGGTTTTGTCTGATGAATCTTCAGAAAGCCCTCATCTATGAACCTCAAGGCATGAACCATGTTCTACGACTCATAAGTCATTCCACGATCCATCTAGATATTCGTAGAATCAACTTCAAAAAATCAGCTCCTCACTGGAATTGTCCATGAAACCACTTCACGACTCATAGAATGATCTATGGCTCGTAAAGGGTTTCATACAGCATCAAAAATCAGATTCTATATGTCATCCCAAAATTAAGGCCAACCTTGGACTCCTACAAACATGACACAAAAACACATAAAACCAATGAACACTGTATTGAAAACACACAAAACTCCAAGTTTTAAGCATCAAAAGTGTTGTATTTTGACAACACATCAATGCTCTCAACTTAAAATTGTTGCTTGTCCTCAAGAAAATAGCAATATAGTAACACATAGAGCTTAACCCAATTGAATACATCACATCAATCTCAAACTCAAATACCCACACCATCTTTTCAAAACAGGATCAAATAACCATCTAGCAAACCAATACAAACTAGTGCATGTGAAAACACAACTATGACAAGCAAGGCAGTATCAACAATCCACAATCGCTGAATAAGTTTAATGCTAACAACGCAATGCAGTTGTCCTCATAGAAAGAAGTCCCATATCTATCATTCAATGATGTTTTCATGTTTAACCTTAGGACAATACAAAATCACTCACTCCCACAAAAGATATTCATGCATCATGCCTAATACCATAGGGTTTCCTCTATACTCATGACTAAGATGATCAACTACTTTGATTAGGATCATTTTAAGACTTTCTAGACTTGTAACATAGGCTCAGGGACTTTAGTATGGTATTTTGGGAACATAGTGACTAAAGGCTCTCCTTGAGATTGAGTTTTCCTACACTTTTGTCCTACCACCTCTATTATTTTCATCTCATCCTCCCTTTCTCCTATTCCAAGCTTTTTTGGGTGCTTTCTTTTCATTTTTCAGCTTTTTGCCTTGATATTAGACTTCATTTTTCTTTTTAACTCACACCAAAGGCATCACTAATTTTTCTTGCACCCAACACATGATTTTCCCTTTTTCTCTACACCACTAACTTTCCCCTTATTTTTGTGTTTCACCCTTAACTTAGACTTTTGGTCTGAGTTGAGGTGCACAATATCCATCCTCAAAACCAGGGCAACTTTTGCTAGCCATGCTCAACTTAGGCTTTTTGCCTCAGTCAAGGTGAACAATGTTCAAGGAAGGACCGAGCCAATGTTAGGATTTTACAACTAACAAGGCTAGGTTAATCAGGTGTTTACAAAGAATGGGTACACGTTAGGCTTAAACGTTAGGAACACAGGGTATACTGCAATTTTGGTTGGTCATTTAGGCTAACTGATCTTTTAAGAAAAATGGCCTAAGATCCTTTCCTAATCTAATTAATCTGCAGTCTAACTTAGAATAACAGGGCAAGTTCTAAATTAGCACAAAAAACATGAATTTAGAAATTTAAAGCCACATACACATGACACTCACTACATTATCAATAAAAGACTCTCAGATTGTGCTTTTTATCTCAATTTATCCTCACTTATATCTCACGCCCCAAAGTATGGTTAGGGTGGACTAGAAACCATTGCCGATAAGGCTCGGGAGAACTAATCTATATCTATACATTTTGCGTACATTTTTATAAGTGATATCTATGTTTGGCATGCTTCTAAGTAGATAAACGGTATTAACAAGCTAAAAGGAGATACGTGTAGCTAGGCCGTTGGGGCCACGGTGTCTAAAGTACTAGACATGACCACACATTAGTTTACACAGTCTACAAAGCCTTTAAGAAGAGAAAGTATCTACATATGTTCGGGACAGGCCTCGTCTAAATTAACTGTATAATGCACACATAAACTCTCAACACACTCAAAACTCTGAAACAGCCTGGAGTTGAGAAATAACAGCTGAATATCCTTTACTCCTACTGGAGAGATCTTGCAGCACCTATACCTGCAATATGAAATGCAGGTCCCCCGAAAGGGACTCAGTACGAGATAATATACTGAATATGTAAGGTAGCAAATACTGTATATAAAATAACAACTCAAATAAAATCGTGCACTAGTTGTATAATAATAAACCACCTTTAGTTATACATTGGGATCGATTACTTTATATTCTTTATATCACTTTACCTTTACTGTATCATCTGTGCACATCATGTACCGTAAATTTACCAACTGATCAATGGTGAACTGTGTCGGGTTCATGCCTTTGCTAGGTTCTTCCTTAACCTCCTCGGGCTACCCTCCGTAATAAGATGTTTCCCTAGCTGGGTGATTCTTCCACCCCTCGGGATATCGGGATCGTCCCTTTGCTAGGTTCTTCGTTAACCCCCTTGGGCTACCACCCGTGATAGGATCGTCCTTTTGCTAGGTGTTACTTCCACCCCCTCGTGCTACCACCTATCAAAACATTATACTTTATATTTATATTATCTTTGAGATTATTCTGTTGGTGGTCACAATATTGGAGCTATAAGTCTGTATATGCAACATATGACATGTAAATAATCATACAATGCAATATGCAAATGAATAAAGTATGTTACATAGACAAAGGAATACCTATGAATTGAAGCAACTCATGAACTTTATTTAGCAATAAGAACTCATGTACTTAGTATCCATATATGTATGTAACTTTGAAGATAACTATATATATAAGAGCATATGAATATGT
>JAABOM020069808.1:0-37559 GCA_011800125.2 Solanum clarkiae | reverse complement strand
TACTTATAACTTCATAAACCCAAAGTAAATCCTCATATAACGGTTTAAATCACATTAAAATCATCAAATAAACACTATTAATGCAACAATAGAATCTTAGTAATCATAATGTTTAAATCCCTTATTAAAATAAGTAAAATCCATGCAGGTTTTCTTGAAAATGAACTTTTGAAAAGGGTTTAATTTCATACTTGCATAATCATAGATAATTTAATGAATTTATAACATACTTGATATCCTATATTCATCACGAAGTCACTTGACTTGTAAAACATCATTATCTTGAGAATTTTTAACTTGGCATTTCATCAAACCCTTCGTGGGAACATATGAGGACATGTTCAAATCATGCAAAATTCAAGAGTATAGACTATGAAAGAATTAAATCAATGCATCTTAAAATCATGTAAATCATCCCATCAATATCATCGTAAAACCCCATAATGGGTAACTTGTAAATCATATTAAAACTTCACAATAGTTCATAGATTTCACAGCTTGAATCATGTATAGTCTCAATAGACAAAGATCACTTTATAGTATAAGATCACTTCATGTATAATCTCAAAATAGATATTTATGCATAATCGACAATATTAGATAAAACCCCATCATATTTCATGCTCATATTTCATAATAATAGATACCCATAAGAAATACATCTTTAAATCATGAAATTTTCATAAAAAGGAATATTGGGCTTCATGGGTGAAAGGAACCTATGAATGAAACCTACATACATATGAATCCTACTAGCACCAAGGGATAACACAAGAAATAGCAAATCCCGGACCTATCAAATCACCCTACTCAAAACGTCGGTCACAACATGGCCTTACCTAAGGTCAACCAAGTCATAGGAGCAACAATAGAAGAGAATCTACTCAAAATCCCCAGAAATAGCCCAATAAACCCAAGAGGCTTCTAATATTCGGTGAAGTCAAAGGTCTAGGCTACTCTCTGATCACCTTCGTCTTACTAAAATCCACCTTAATACCATCACCAGACACCACACAACCAATGAAGGCAACCTATCACACCAAATTTCCCATCTAACCTACTTAGCACCCAACCTTCTTCCTTGAACTTGTAGTACTACCCTCCAATGATTCACATGCACTATCTTATTAGGGAACGAACCATATTATCATCACCAAAACCACTATAAACTTATTAGAGTAGGCACTAAAGATTTTACTCATGAGATTTATAGGCATAACCGGTGTACTAGTCAAACCAAAGGACACTATCCCAAAATTCAAAATATCGGAAAGGACATTCAAAGCCTCATCCACCACCAATAACAATTCTATAGACAAAATAACATAGGTTCAACACCTCCAATTCTCACAAGATGAAAAATGCAACCCCTTAGAGACCAATTGTACCTTAAGTCAAGAATGGACCTACCTCCTCTTTCTACCACTTGACAACCTCCCACTCAAAGACGGGTTCATTAGGGAGTCTAATTCTAACTCTACGGGTCCCATAATCCATGGAGACACATCATGCATGCAACTATTCCATCCCAAGTACAACATCACAATCCACCATATCAAATTCAACAAGCGACAAAGTAAGACCTAGTGTAATACAAACCCGGATCAACACCTATGAACTTTCTAGCAACAATATACCTAACCAAGAGAACAAACACCAAAGATCCACACTACAACTTGGGCACACAAAAAGCCCCACCATCAACTAAAAGAATAGAGAAGAAATAGTGAAATTTGGATCCATCAAATTCAAAACCTTTTATTTACCCTCCTTCGCCTTCCTCCTTGAAGTGTCATGATCAACTACAAGAGCAAAGAACATTCATTAGAGGGGAAAGTCCTTTCTCACTTCTAAGGCATGACATAGACCATGAAAAAGGGAAACATTTCCTAAAACATCTCATAGCCTTCTGCTCATTATTGTGGTACACAACACAACCATGAATAAGACTCTAATCGACACGGTATGTTAGACTCCGAGGATATATCAACCTAGTGCTCTGATAGCATCTTTGTCACGACCCAAGCATAGGGCCTAGACGTGACCAGCGAATGGGGAACATGAAAAAACCCCAAACAAGCCTCATAGCATATCATTACACATCCTTGGTCGGGAAACAATTAAATGACATTTGAAGAATGGAAATAAGGGAAAAATGGACTAAGAGAGAACTTGTCACAACATAGAGTCAAGAGATAATAGAATCAACTCATGGCATAAATACATAACTTTCTCCAACACTATCTCTACTACATAGATAATGGCGGGAGCTAAGACATAAAATCGGGCTCACCCTCATAGTCATAAGTAAATGATAAAGTAAAGAGAATCTCAATATATAGTCTGAGATAATAGTTTTTGTCCCCAGAATGGAGGACTCACCAAAGGATAACTTGAATAATCCATATAGCCACAGGAAGAATCAATAGGAGCTTCGGTCCCTACAAGGTGATATCATGTAGGCAAGAGTATGCGTTAGGACGTTTGAATGTACTAATTATGCGGGATGCAATGCAACAATAGATAGAAATCATAATTTAAACTGCACAATGATAGGCAATAGGAATAATATAGCAATACGACATGTATGATCAATGCATAAGTAAAACATGCTTAAGTAAATCATGCTCATATAAGATATCATATGTGAAGAAGAGACCAAGATAGAATCCCAACATTGGTTGGGAGGTGCCATTCATACCTGGACACCCTAGTGGCAAGGTATTATACCCCTCATATGGTTGATGTCGTTCACACTCGGACACCATGATGGCAAGGTACCACACCCTCACATGGTTGATGTTGTTCACACCGGGACACACTGGTGGCAAGGTACTCACCCCTCACATGGTCATCTAGGCACTTATGTCCCCCAGAGGGGACATGGTCTGATACAACACATTATATAAAACATAAATATATATCATGTCCATAAGCTCATTTCATCATTTTAACATCATACACATCATATCTCATACTTTGAACTTTCAATACCTCAAGAAACCATAATCGAATATTTTATCAAACACCTTGGGGTGTGTAATGGGGGTAAACGAGCATGCAATTTAGAGATGAAATCATACAGAAAAATCAATGGTAAACCCTTTAATCAACACCTTGCAACACCACTAAGATATTCACATCACAACCCCTTATCAATTCAAACATAAGATCCAAGATTTGAAGCTCAAAACATGCTAAAATGACCATAGTTTCAGGAACTAAAATCACTGTGCAGTAAATTTCTCAGTATACAAGACCCACATGTTAAATCAACTTTAAATTATGCAATATTAATTAAAAGAGGGTTTGGGCACCATGGGTGGAAGGACCCAATGGTTCAATACCACATACCTTAGCTTTAAAGAACCCTTAAAAGAGATTGGAGATGGACACTTGAAACTTGAACGAAATCCTCGAAGAAATTGTTACGATTATTCTTGAGTTTGGGACTTGAATTTTGAGTGAAATATGAGTCTAAATGTTTAAGTGATTATTGGGGAATATTTAGGATGATATGAGGGTTAAATAAGACTAAGTATATGTATTTTCAAGTGTAGGAACCCTTAGTCCCAAGAATTATAATTCTTGGACCGAAATCACAAAACGAGGACCCAAATAACACTAGTCCGCATCGCGGAGGTGACGCGGATTGCTCACCCGAAATTGAAATTTCTGCACAAATGTGTTTTATGAAAATTGGCATAAATCCTTCATTCAAACTCGGAATGAGGTGAAACAAAGTGCATTGGAAAGCTTGTTCAAAAGGAATTCAGTTAATAGTTATGCGCCACCCAATATTTTGTGTGTTAAGAGATATGCTCCTTCAAAGTTGACCCTCTTAAATACTGTATTTTGCGATTTTTGGATTTTGATACGATTGCTTTAGAATTCGGGTTAGACCCATTCCCCACTAAATTTGACCCCCTAAACAAGAATATGAAGTTGAATTTTCAAAATTAAAAATGCACTTTTAGATATATGGAAAAAAGAAGATTCTGGGCACTTTCCAGGCACGTTTTCGGACAGTTTTTTTTTTTGTCGTTTAAGAAGTCTCCCGTCCTATCGGGAAAGTCAAAACTAGTGCTGTAGTCAATTTGGTATTCAACTCTTGGAAACTCCTTTCATTCCTCATACCACTGAAACTTAGCATTCTTCTGAGTTAGCTTAGTCAATGGGGCTGAGAAATAAGAAAAGTCCTCAACAAATCTGCGGAAGTACACTACCAAACCCAAAAAGCTTCTTATTTCTATCGCAGAAGTCGGTCTAGGAGGGTTCTTAACCGCTTCAATCTTCTAAGTATCCACCTGAATACCATCTCTGGAAACAAGTCCTAAGAAATCCATGGACTTGAGCCAAAACTCACACTTTGAGAATTTTGCATACAACTCATGGTCTTTGAGCGTTTGCAAAACCACTCTAAGGTCATTAGCATGCTCCTCTTCATCCTTAGAATATACCATAATATCATCATTAAACACAATGACGAAAATATCAAGATATGGTTTGAAGAACCTGTTCATCAAATCCATAAAGGCTGCAGGTGCATTTGCCAACCCGAAGGACATGACCAAGAACTCAAAGTAGCCATACCGTGTCCCAAAATATTGTCTTTGGGATATCTCTTTCCCTCACCTTCAAGTGATGGTAATCTGATCTGAGGTCTATCTTGGAGAAACAGGTAACACCTTGATGTTGGTCAAAGAGATCATCCATCCTAGGGAGAGGATACTTATTCTGTATAGTGACCTTGTTCAATCGTCGGTAATCTACACATTCTGAGAGACCCATATTTCTTATGTATGAATAGGACATGAGCACCCCAAGGTGAGACACTAGGCCTTATGAAACCTATCTCTAGTAAGTCTTTCAACTGTTCTTTCAATTCTTTCAACTCTGCGGGGGCCATACTATAAGGTGGAATTGAAATGGGTTTGGTCTCGGGAAGAAAATCACTCCAAAAGTCAATCTCTCTATCAGGAGGGACTCTAGGTAGATCATCAGGGAACACCTCAGGATACTCTTTCACAAACTGTACTGACTTAAGAGTAGCAGAATCAACATCATTAGACTTAACTCGCATGAGGTGTTAAATACAACTTTTTGGAAATCAATTTTCTGCCTCTAAGATAAGAAATAAAATTGTCGTTAGGTGCAGCAACACTTTCCTTTCACTCTAGAATATACTCATTAGGGAATTAGAACCTAACAATCTGAGTTCTATAGTCAACAGAAGCATAACTGACATAAAGCCATTCCATGTTAAGTATCACATCAATATCAACCATCTCCAATTCTACTAAGTCAGCTAAGGTGTCTCTGTGATAGATGGATACTACACAATCTCTGTGAACTCTCTTAGCTAAGATAGACTCACCAGTAAGAGTAGAAACAACAAAAGGTTCAAGAAAACACTCTAGATGGCTCCCAAACTTACTAGCCACATAAGGGGTCACAAAAGACAACGTGGTATCTGGATCAAGCAATGCATAACAATCAAAGGTAAAGACTTGAAGCATACTCGTGACAACGTCTAGTGTAGCCTCCTGATCCTGTCAATTACCCATAGTGTAAACATGGTTCGTCCTGCCTCCCATACCTATAGTAGCATCCCTTTATTGATTGCCACTGGAGGTGCTGCGGAGGATTCTGGTTTGCTACTTCCCTCACCTCGTGTCCTCTTTAGGCACTCAAAAGTGAAGTGACTTTCTTGTCCACACGAATAGAAAACATCTCTTCCCATATGACACTCACCCAGATGAAGCTTAATGCACTTGCCACATGGTAGATTTCTCGTCGTGCCTTGGACTTGGGTCAAAGTGGCCTTAGATTGAGTACCCAGATCCCTGAAATTCTGATAACCATGAGATTTATGGTCATACTTGTTTGGTTGAATGGGCGCACTCGCTATAAACTATGCTGGATAAGATGATCTCTTATAAAAGTAGGACTTGTCACCCTTGTTCTGTCTCTACAGTCTAGGCTTCTGTCCCGTTGATTTTGCTTTTCCGTTTATCTGCTCCTCTCTATCTCTCTTCTGGTCCTCCTCTGTCTATTGGAATACACCATAATTCTAGAGATGTCCATGCTAGGAATCAGCAAAGCTGCCATACATTCTTTCTATACATGTCTGTCAGACCAGACACAAACTTTCTCATCTTTGCCCTCATGTCTTGCACCATATCTAGAGCACACCTTGATATTTGAATAAACTTAAGGCTACACTCCTTCACTGTCATCCCTCCCTGCTTAAGACTCACGGACTCATCCACCTTTGCCTCCCTCAACTTTTGAGGAAAAAAGTGGTCAAAGAAGGTTGTCTAAAACTCTTCCTATGCTGCAGGCTCCGCATTCTCACCTCTACTCTCCTCCCACTGATTGTACCACACGTTAGCAACATCCTTCAGTTGGTGGGGGGCAAGCTCAACTCTCTCTATCTCATCAACATGCATCACTTTCAGAAACTTATGCATCGCATCAATAAAGTTCTTTGGGTTCTCTTCCACCTTTGACCTCGTATATACTGGCCCGTTCAACCTCAAGAAGTCTTTGAGTCTGGTTGCAGTTGAGGGCTCCTATGAAGTAGAACTAGCAGCTTGAGAACCCTAACAGTTACCCTGAGAGGCCACCAATTGAGTCAACATGGTGATGGCTCCCCTAAATTCTTCCTCGGTAGTGGGAGCTGGCTAGGGTTGAGTAGGGATGCCTGTAGGACCTCAGTAGTCCTAGCAGGCCATCCCTGTCACCTTGCCTCTAGCTGCACCGGGACCTCAGATTCGGTGTTCTGAACAGCTGGGGAAGCAAAATCTCTCTGAGCGGCGATTCTCTTTGATGACATTTTTTGTAAACGTATAACACAAGAGTTAAAATGAGATTTCCATAAAGTTAAACTCTATCACACAAATCCAGACATAGAAGAAGGGTAACATTTCCTAATGTACTATAGCCTCCTGCTTATGAAGTGTGGTGCGCAAAACACCCATAAACAAGACTCCACTAGAAACAGCTTCATAGACTCTCTAGGATGCTTGAACTCTGTGCTTTGGTACTAAGTTTGTCATGCCCCGGGAGGATATCCTAAGCATAACTTATACTCAGAGACTATTGCTAATCCCCAAGTAAACCACCTAGTTTCATTGCATTAGTTCAATCAATTTGATAGCGGAAGTCAATAAAGAAATAACTAACTATTAGTGGGCTGTCAAATCAATCCATCATGAAGAATATGAAATAAAAGAACAACTCAATAATAGTAAGAAAATGGGGAGACAATCCCAACATCAACTATCAACTATCCATGTCTATGAAGCCTCTATAGCTAACCTCTAAGAAGGTACCATGAAAGGCCATGGATACCACAGTCCAACGAAACAATTCAAAATAAATGAAAGATAAATATGTCCCCCGAAAGTAAGGGAGGACTCACCGCATCTGGATTATGGAGCTTTACACCTCAACGGTTCGACAGCTAAAGTCCCCTATCGACAAAATCTACATCATAAAATGATGCAACGCCAAAGGGGCGTTAGTACATGGAATATACCATATGCACAACGAGAAAAGTAAATAATAGGGGCCATACAACATCAAATGACATCAGTTCATCAATCATTAAACCTCAATTCATAGTAAGGGACATGACTCTATCACTTTGCTATCCATCAAGACATCGCACAATCACATCAATCTTGGAGTACTATCAACATGAAACCTATCTGGGAGTTTCTAACCGACAATCACCACCTATGAGCCAGTGATGATATAATGAAGAGATGTCATTGCCACATCCACCCAGTCCCTTGCTGGGGTAAAGGACGAGTCTTTTAGGGGTCCCAAAGAAGTCTGTCAAGTCCTCTGTGGGACAAAGGAAACATCCGCTTTCACGGTCCAATCCTCTCATACATTGGCCACGTAGTTAATGAGTACAAATAGCGCTCACTCTTACCAATTTCGGTGGTAATACTCCTCCCAAATTCTCATAAGTCTATCAACATCAGTCTTGTTATACAACCAACTCCCCCTCCCCCCGGGTAGGGACCTCATCTCATCTGACATTATATCAACTCAAGGAATCGGTTCCTTCTCTCAAAGATAATGTTCAACCTTATATAAGCTCTAAGAATGCTAATTCCATCAATTTTAGTCATCAATACCCTCCTCTCAAGACTCAGACTCTAACAACCAACACATTCAGACAATCAAGGCTCTAGACAATTATCCCTATGTCCATTCTTGAAGTATTAACATGGGAATCATGCAAATCAGGTATACAATCATACAATGATACATGTAAACGGTAAATACAAGTATGACGATCATCAGTTTAAGATAATATGTCGAAATTAAAGATACGTTTCAAGATAATTTTCAAGAATCATAATTCATGACTTCAAAACTATCAACTATCATCCTACTACATGTATTGGAACCATGGAAGAACAATTCTATGTTCTAGGTAGCCTTTAAATACCTGGAATGACGAATTACCGACTCTTTCTTCAAGAACTTAGGCTTGGACTTGAAACCCTCAACTCTTTTTCTTCCCTTTCTCTCAGAACATAGTTTAGACTTAGGAAAATATGGGTTTCGAACCCTCAATCGCTAATATGCGTCTTTAGTAGCACATTTTAGGTCTTAGGAATAGGTTAGGAATAACTAAAATGCCCTTCCCGTAATTAAAAGAAAATTTTTTAAAAATGGTACACTAGTCCACGATGCGCTAGGGGTGCGGATCAGTGTATTTTTGCGAATTTCTGAAAATTCAATTTCCCGTCGAAAATAAGTAAAAACTCTAAGTGTGTCTCCATGCCCCCTCCACATTGTGCCAGGGGCGCAGACATACACTGTTTCGTAATTAATTAGCGAAAATTATTTTTTTCTCCGGTTGCTCTTAAATCGAGTCGAGACCACTTCCTCACTTCATTTTTCACGTTGATCGCAATTTCGGTTCGAATTTTCAATTGGAGATTTGGAAGATGTGTTGTGCACACGATTACGTTTTAGGGGCGTTTCGATAATTTCACGGAGTGTTACATGTCACTAAATCACAAGTTTATTTGAGACAATAAAATGATTGTAAGCAATTCTTTATATATTTAGCGACGAAAATTTATGTCACAGTTAAATCTAAAATTTCATAGCTAAAGCTTGTAACATTTAACTACAAACTTCAATTTGTCACTATTACAATAACATATTATTTTAGACAAAAATCTTTTAGTGTTTAAAAATTAATTAATTATAAGACAAAAAATGGTTTGTCACAAATTAAACTATCATTCATGACAAAAAAATTGTTATTGATAATTCTAAGTTCGTGGCTAATTGTACTCAATAAATGAAGTCAATTTTTTTTGTGGGGAACTTTAATGGATAAAACTTTGCTACAAATTTATATGTTTCGTCGCTAACATTATGTGTCTCATATATTTAGGCACGAAATATAACTTTTGTCACTAAATTAAATAATTAGTGATGAATTCCATGTCGTAGCTATAGATTGTATTTGTTTTAGTGAAAAGAACAATAGCTACGACAACATATTTACCTCCTATAAAGCTCCCAATGCACTTTCCAGCCACACCACCATGTTTTTCAAGGAAAAATCTCACAATTTTGACTCTTGAATTGCTAAAATTGCACCTATAATTGCCACAAAATTATTTTCCAAAGCTTTCCCAGAAATCCAATTTGCAATAGCATACGACAGCAGCTAAATTCATAAATTTTCCCCAAATGGAGCTTCCAAACCGCTTTCCAAGCTTACCCAGACGTTCCTTGTGAAAACCCCTACAAGATTGACATTTGAATCATCCAATTTGGACTTGAAGTGGTAAAGAAATTTTCTCCCAAACTTTCCACCTTGAGCTGATAGTCACTTGAACAAGGAATATATGGGCCACTAAAAAGCCCTCTACGAATGCTGTGAACAGTACTCAGCGATCATGGATTACAAATGCGGATACTTCAACGAACGCGGGTGTGTCTCTACTAACGTGGAGCGCAAAGGTCCCAGACTTTTGTGATCATTGTGGCTTCTTCGTTAACATGGAGAACAAATGGTCTGACTTTTAAAATCGTGAACTGGGGCCCACGGTCAAAGAAAATAAGATCACTTGCACCAGGTATCAACTGAAATGCTGATATTTGCCAAGTTTGAAACATTTGAGGGGGTACTTGGGATTCATCTGGAATCCCATGCAGGCAAATGGATTATGATACCCCCACCAAATTGATATTGCAGACTTAATCCAAATTCTATACGACGTCGTTATGACTACATGTGGGTTCCACTTCCAAAGTCATTTTAAATCGAAATTCCACTAAGGAGCTTGAAATGAGTTTGAAAACCTCAGGAGCCAAATGAAAGATCGTTCTAGACCAAAGATGGTGTTATGGAGCTAACCACGATGTCGAAATTATCATCTAATCATGTTTTTCAAGAACGTTGACTAAAGTTAATAGCTAGCTAATTTTTAAGGCTAAAACGGTTTAAACTTGCGTTGAAAGCCTCAGAACTTGAGCTAACCATGCTTCTAGCCTAATTTGACCGCTTTAGAGTTGATGGAACTATCAGAATACCTTTTCGAGATTATTTTCCCAGAGTTCTGACCAAAATAAATCTTTCAAACTTCAAGAGCTCTGAAACACGAAAACTGAGGTAATTATATAAATATGCAAAATTTTAAATTTAAAAATCTTACATATTTTTTAATTTAAATTATTCGATGTTTCTTTTAACATTTAAATATGCAAAACTTGAAATTTTAAACTCTTAAATATTTGTAATTATATTGTCGTCCTTTATACATAATTTTCTTTCGTATAAAGAATTCAAAGAAAAGGTATTACTTGTTGTAATAAGTGATGAAAAATATGACATTGTGAGAATTTGTCCATTCTCCAAGTATTGGAAATGTTTTTCGAGTAATGAAAAATGACCAATAAATTAATTAATTAAAAAATTTAAATTCGAAAAAGAAGGATAAAAATGTCAAAAGATAAACCTATTTGTAATGTGAATAACCTCTATTATTATATTTGGGCCATTGTTTTCAAAGTTATTTTTCCAAAAAGATTCTTTTTTCAATAGCATTAGACTTACAACCTCTGCAACTGTCACTGCAAGTCGAGAATATTGACAAATTGTTATGAACATGTTTGTATTATAGTCAATGTCTATTATGTAGGTTCCTCTAGAGAAAAGTTAGGAACCCTAGGGACCAAGTCAGTTTTCTTCTACAAAGAGTTTTCCTTCGTTGTATTATATATATGAATATCCTCAACATCTGAATATAAGAAGTCTTCTTTCTCTTCGCCCTACTTCTTCTTATTTATAGTTTCATAACACAAATAAAGTTTAAACAAATAAACCATCTCTTTCTTATTTTCCTACAAATCTACAATCCTTATTTTGTCGGATCTATGATACTAAATAATCTTTTTTCAAAATCTGGCAATTATTTTAACAAACCATGATTTCTTCATGACAATAAAATAAACCTTCCTTTATTCTTTTTGAATATCCAATTAACACATACACATCTATTCTTAATTTCACCTTGTTTGTTCTCCTTTTCAGCATATATGCTAGACAATTCTATATCTAAACATGATACAAACTACACTTACGTCAAATCCATGCTAATTCTATAGTTGTCAAAGATATAGACATATAAGCAACTAAATTTAGAATGTGATATGTAGTTTTTAGGATATATTCCAAAAGAAGTAAAACAACTTTGAATAAGACAATCGTTAATCTTACCATCTCCACAAAAGTTTATTTTCCGTATTCTTTTACACCAATCTATTATAGAGTGTCTAGTGTAAATAATTAAAATGCAATTACTCTATAAAATAAGTGATGAATGAGCTCTGGAAAGAGGTATATTGTAACACCCGCTAAAATTATCGAAATACCCCTAGAATGGAATCATGCGCATAACGTATGTTCCCAAGTTCCAATGGAAAATGTGAGATTGGATTTATGATCAATACGAAAAATTAAGTGGAAGAATGGTCTCTTTCGAATTTCAGAACCATCAAATCAAAAAATAATTTTTCGATCCAAAAAACAAGCAGTGGTTGTGCGTGCTTAAGGCATGATGTGCCTGGGACACGGACATGCCTTGTATTTTTTTAAATATTTATTTTACTTTGAAGGGAATTTTGGTCAATTTACAAACCCTCGTAAGTTTAATAAACGAATTTAAGGGATCCATTACATTAACCCAAGTCCAAAGAATTTCTACCAACTATGTTTTCGTATGAGTAGATAGAAGGGTCAAATTTAAATGACCATATCTTCTAACGTATAATGAGATAGTTGAACCATAATATATCAAATCGAAGCTATCTTAATTATCTTTATAACGCATCCAATTTCGCCTACATCACAGTTCGGAGTAGAAAGTTATGACCATTTTAGTGAAGGAGTGCAGGGTTGTCTGAAGGTTCGCTCCCGGAGCGCGTGGCGGACAAAACGTGGCCTCTCACTAGATAAGCAATGACATTTTTCTTTTTGTTTTGAAGGTATTTTTATCCTAAAACCTTTGGGGGTCTATTTAAGGTCCCAAAATGCATAAAATATTAGTTTTCATAATCAAAAACCTCTCCCTTCACTTCAAGATTCATCCTCATGGTGAGTAATTCTTCATAAATTTCAATCTACCTAACCCACATTTCTTTATCTATTCATGAATCTCTAATTTTAAATCCTAACCTAGGGTTTCCAGAAAACAAATTCAAGAATCACAAGAAAAGATTTCTCGATTCTTCTATTCAAGAATTGTGTTTCTTCACCAAGAACTCTAAAAAGAGTCTAAGTCAAAAATTCCAGAATCAAAGATTATTCTTTCAACCAATGTCCTTTCAAGTTATTTCATTTTAAAAGAACTACCAAGATTGAGGATTTTCTCCAAGAAAGTGAGTATTCATCAAATTTCGATCGTAATATCAACTTTTCAGGTATGTAAGCCTACCTAAAGTGTTGAACTTGTTCATCCGGATGCCCCATCATTAACTTGAGTTGAGATGTTGCGTATAAATTGCATTCTTTAACACTTATAATTCAAAAATCTTGAATTCTTGTGCAGAGTTGAGTTTCTTGAATATATCTGAGTCAAATTATGAGTTCCACCATTAATACATTGAGTTATCACTGCATTTCACATTATTGATACATGAACTATAAACTTAGTATTTGCCTTGCTTACTGATTTAATTGAAATTGTGAACCCAACCTTTTGAACTAAGTAATGTGAACCCAAAAAGTATGTTTTCCTGTTTCATGTGTGTTTTCTTGCTTTATGTGTGCATGTAATGAGTATCCATGATGTTGTATATGCTGAGCATGCTAATATGATGTTACTTGATGGTAATTCATAAGAGTCTTGCATGATGTAGATTAGAGTCTTGAATTGCATTACATGGATGACGGTCCTAAGTTATTGAGTTGTTGAGTAATTGAATTGACCTACTGAGAACTGAGTTGACTTGTTTGAGATTAGTCGAAAAGATGAGTTGGACTAATTTCTATGTGCATGATTTAGTCTTGGAAGGAGTATTGATCATTGATTTAGGTGAATAGAGTTACCCTAGAACTACGTTGCCAGCATAGGTTGGTCGCACAAGATAATTTTGGTGCCCTATGTCCCTATGGAGGGACACTCTCTTAGGATTAGAGAGAGAGCTAGAGGTTGACACATCCTTTTCCATGGAAAGTTAAGGACGAGTGATGCAAATATGTTATATTCATTGTGCATCACCAAAAATCATGTTGGTGGGAGTTATATCGGGTAGAGAAACATCCAAGCAACACTTGAGTTGAGCATATCCTGATTTTCGAAATGAGTTGCATTAAACGCTAGGTCTATTTTCTATAGCATGATTTCAAACATAAAAATTTGAATGATTTCTTGAGTTGAGTTATGAGATGAAAAGTTAAGTCTTAAGTCGAGTCTGCTAATTTGTTTGAGCTTTATCTGTTTACTTTTAGCCCATTTACATACTAGTACATTGCACATACTAACGCCATTTGGCATTGTATCATTTAATGATGTAGATATAAGAGATAGAAGACTTCAGTAGATGCTCCATTGAGGTTCAAGTTTCCGAGATCCAGAGATTGGTGAAATTTCCTTACTTTTTGGAGGTGCCTTTTCTTATTTTATTCAGTTCATTATTTGTTGAGTTGGGTAGCTATGGCCTATCATGATATATTCTAAAAAATTAGAGTAAAGGCTTTATAGACCTACAGTGGAGTATTATTGAGTATTTTATATTCAGTCTTGAATTATTTTGAGAAACTGTTTACAATAATTCCCTCTTTTCCTTAATGTTATCCTTGAGTATTTCTTTCGTTGTTGAGTAATGATGTAATGATGAGGCCAAGCGGTTTACTCGATGACTAGCAATAGTCTTTGAGTGCCAGTTACATCCAAGGTACCCTCTCGGGGCGTGACAACCATAGTATCAGAGCATAGAGTTCAAGTATCCTATGGAGTCTATGATGTTGTGTCTAGTAGAGTCTTGTTTTTGGGTGTGTTGTGCACTACACTTTTTAAGCCGGAGGCTATAGGACATTAGGAAAAGTTTCCCTTCTTTCAGATTCTGAATCGTGCGATAGAGCTATTCCCTAAGAAATTCGTGATAAGTCGTGAGTCGCTTTAAACCTCTTAACTGTGATTCATCTATGATGTGATAGGCATAGTATCATTCAAATTCTTATCGATGATTTCCCCTATGACAAAGTGATCAGAATGGTACAGAGACCACACTAGGCTTGAGAGAAGCTGAATAGTGTGTTGAGTTGTTGATTGATTGAAAAAAATAAACTTTCATTCATATGAATTATGCATTTGAGCAAGATCAAAATGCACTCCAGACTCTCTTATCAAACACCTACTTCTGATGTTACCTATGAGAGAGAAATTTATTTCTCTAAAAGTTTAATGTTACCACCTAAGAGTGGGATGTGAGGTCTCATAAACCTTGAGTAGAATTGAATCATCCTAGAGTTAGAAGGACGATGATGGAAAAAGAGGGGCGAGAGAGGAAGAGTAATGGTTGATTGAGCCTTGTAACTAGATTTATGTTAGGTAAGTAATAAGGTGATGAGTCGATTATCATAAGTTTGATGAAAGAGTCATAAGTACCCTATGATTTTCATGATGAGGTATAGAGGAAGAGTTATTATGAGAATGTGTTAAAGTGTGCTCAAACTAGAAAGAGGTCAATGTTGATATATTTTGATATTTGTATTAGTGAGGGTGAAGTATAGATTTTGAATAGAGGGAAAACAAAGTGCTTTAAATGTGATAGCTCTAAATTAATATTATGATTCTGAAGTGAGAGCCCCATTAGATTCATAGAGTTATAAGCTTAGCCATATGAGAAAGTATAGCGAATGGGTGAATGGTACTTGAGTTGTGAAGAAGGGGATCTGCTGGTTGAGTATACTCTATGAGATTTTAGTGGTCTAGTAGTTACAAGTTGGTATAATATAAGGGAAGTGTGTGATGCACATGTTAGTACTAGACCCTAAGTTTGAATTTTGAGAAGTATTGCGAAGGAAGAGATAGTATCATGGAAGTGATAGTTTTAGTTGGAGATTTTCTGTAAGATGTTTGCCATAGTGTATGTTCGAGATGAAGAAGTTGATTTGTAAGGACTGTGATGTTATGGGCTGGGTACAAGTGCCCCTTAGGTAAGACTAGTGAAACAAGGATAGCTGAATAGATAAGAAGAGGCTTAAGATATGTATCCATGATTGTGTAAAGATGTGTGAAGAATCTCTAAGTTATGACTGCTATAAGAATCTAGACAATATATTGAGTTATCAGTGTGTGATAGGTAGATATGAGCATTCCTTTTCATCATGAGTTGCTAAGTTGATTCAGGGCTTATAGATAGATGATAATGAGTTTTCCATAATAGTCTAAGTCTTATGCAAATGAAGTTATGGGAGCATTGAAGTTGCACATTAGCAGGCAAAAAGAAGAGGTTAGATTGTAAGAGTTGTGGAGAGTGGTTATGTGCACCAATAAGAGTATCAAATGAAGAAAGTATTCTATAGAGATAGGAAAAAGCTAAGGGTGGTACCTTTGAAGGGAGTCTTAGTGACTATTTATATTTATGTGAGCATAGTGTAGTAGAAAAGTTTAAGATATTCTTGTGGATAGTGATTCCTTGACCAAGTGGAGGTATACGCTTATAGAATAGTAGAGAAAATTGATTCCCAAATTTAGAGAGAGGACCTTGAGAGCTTAGGGGGAGAAGGCAAGGTGGTAAACCAGAGTAGATCTTGAGTTTTCGATGGTGATGGAACAATCAAGATGAGATACCAACTCCTTTCCATCTCATACGATATTTACACTTCCATTGAGGTAATACTCTATTCCTTTTATGTATATGACTATTGTACCTATGGCCTAGTTCCATACACGTCATGTTGATTCTCGTTTATGCTAAGTTTTAAGGATGAGAAGCGATAAATTCATTCATTAATCTTGATCTTACTCCAAGCATCTAAGAGTTCCCAATCTTATGTTGAGGGAGAAGTGACCTGCATTTTACACTACATATAGTTCCATGAACTCAGAATGAGTCTCATAGATAAGGGAGATTATACTTCATTATGAATGTTCTCAAATAAGATTTCTCGATTGAATCATGCCAATGATTTCTGTTCTAAGCCTGAAAGTGCTCTGTCTTTCTAGTTTTGATAGAAGCATTGATGATAGTAGAGGAGTGAGGATTGATGAGAGGGAGTGAAAGTTCTCCATTCTGGCATTATCTTACTCCATTGATGTAGATTGCCAAGTTTAATATGTAGAATCGTGCTTACTGTGCATGAGGAGTAGTGGTTGAGGTTTCGCTAAAGTGGGAGATGATGAGTTCCCCCAAGTCCAAATTGTTATGATGATAGTAGTAGTAGACTGAGGGTGAGGGTAGATGAGAAGGAGTGAATGTATCCTTATTGTGACATTGGTATGGTACTTGTGTCATATAGGGATAGCGATAGTGAAAAGGGGAGAGATAAGGGCAACAGATAGGTGTGAGTATGATGGTGTGCCTTTGAGTGGGAGCTCAATGAATGATGGGAGTAGAAGTGTTAAGTAGGTTTAAAAAATTCCAAGACATAGTTGAGGTAGTTATAGTGATAGAGTTGAATGTGTGGTTATCATTATGCGAGTATTGCTGATAGACTCGTGAAGACTTCGTAATAAGGGCTAGAGGAAGAGTAGTGAAGTATTGAAGAGGATAAGTGATCTTTTAATAGAAGCTGTGTGGGTGTTTAGAGCTGAGTATTGTGGATTATCTTTGCCGGAATCTGATCATCTTGTTAATAACACCTTGAGGCTCAGAAGTAAGCTTGAATAGAATAAGAGGATGTGGATAGGTAGAGAGTTGAGTAAGAGCTATAAGCTTAAGTTTAGGGACTAGAGTGCCATGAAAGGGATTACAATTGAGATGAGCTACTAAGCTTAAGAGTTGTACAAAAAGCCTTATAGATCGATGGTCCCATTCTCTATTAGAGTTGATGGTTTCCTTCTTGAGTTCGAAAGACTGATTGTCGAAGTGTTTAAACATTTCAAACTGATTAAGTATTGAGAGGAGTCTTGATCGTTATTCGTGTTTGATGATGGGAATATTGAAGGTAATGTTCTTACCCTTGACTTAATTTATTTTCTTTCTTTGACTTAACTATCTATTCTTGAGTCCGAATGAGGAGTCAAAAGTTTGATTGACTAGTGGGAGTGTTAAGATGAATCATGAGTCTATTCATGTCTTGATATCCTCCCTTACTCATCATTCGAGGACGAATGATCCCAAGGAGGAGGTAATATAAAATCTCTGTAAAATTACCAAAATACCCCAAGAATGAAATTGTGCGCATAACATGTCTTCCAAAGCTCCAATGGAAAATCTGATACCGAATTTGAGATTAGCACAAACATTTGAGTGGGAAAATGGTCTCATTCAAATTTTAGAACTATCAGATAAAAAAATAATTTTTAATCTAAAACAAAAAGCAATGGTTGTGCATACCCAAGGCACGACGCGCTTAGGACGCGGACATGCCTTGTATTTTTTAAAAATTTTCATTTTAATTTTAGGGGAACTCCGGCGAATTCCCAACCCCTCCTAATTTGAATAAATGAATTTTGAGGGATCCTTTACATCAAGCCAAGTCCAAAGAATTTCTACCAACTAAGTTTTCTTATGAGTAGATAGAAGGGTCAACTTTAAACAACCATATCACCTAAAGTATAATGAGTTAGGTGGCCCATAATATATCAAATTGATGATATTTGAATTAGCTTTCCAACAGATTTGTTGAGTCAGCTGCAGTTTTGATGATTGTCTCTGAATCGTAAAACATGTTGATTAATCGAGTTCCTATTGAACCACATCAGAGATGGAAAGACAGGATGCCACAAGGTGTGGAATGGATAAAACACTTCGAGATAAGGACACATCATCAAAGTAGGAAATCAGTTCCTAATTACAGGCTATAGAAGGAGTTGCTGTAAAGAAAGAGTTCCAAGCGAATAAGAACTCTAAGGAAGCTTGAGGCAAAAGCCAAGGTGGTTAACTAGGAGAAGACTTCCTCAGCAAAGAGATTAAAAGGAGCAAAAATACTTAGAGTCAGTCACCGAGACAAATTGCAAGAAAAAGTGTCAGTCAAGTTAAAGAGTCTTGAGTCATTCGATTAAGTTGTTTCTTTGTTCTAGTTTGAGTCTTAGAAATTGTTTCATTGTTGGTTGAGTCATGTTGTTCTACCTAGCTCATTGATCTATAAAATGAGATTATGTAGTGTGTTCAAGTTGGGGGTAACTCGAAGACGTGGAGAACATAAGTCTGGGAAGGTTTATACATAGTTGTAGTTCATTTGAAGTTTGTTTAGTTATAGATTACTAGGATCTTGTAATCTTTTGTTTGAGGCTCATTTGATTTAATGAAGTTGGGGAAAATTCCTCTGGGGGTACAGGTCGTGATTTTTCACCTTTACTGAGCCAGGTGTTTCCACGTAAAAAATACTATGTTGTCTCCTATTTTTACTGTTGGGAAACTCATCTGCAAACTTGGTTCTTCGATTAGGCAAATTTGTAGGTTGTGCAAATCTAACAAGTGGTATCAGAGTAGGCGTTCTTATAAAAGGCTAATACCTAAGAACTGATCAAAATGAATACTGCACCACCTCTTGGACATGGAGAAGGACAATCATGTTTAAGGACACCACTCTTCAATGTGACACACTTTGGGTGGTGGAAGGCGAGAATGGAGGACTTCATGCAAGGAGAAGACTATGAGCTTTGGGATAGTATCACTATTGGACCTATCATTCCAATGAAAACCGTGGAATGTCAACAAGTTCCTAAGAAAAGAAGGGAGTTCACTGCTAATGATCTTGTGGCTATGAGGAAAAATGCTAAGGCCAAAAACATTTTGATCTGTTGACTGGAACCTGATGAGTATAACAGGATATTGAATTGCACCATGCCTAAGCAGATTTGGGATGCTCTGAAAATTTCTCATGAAAGAACTGCTCAAGTTCGTAAGTTTCGGGTGGCCATGTTGTTTACTGAGTATGAAACCTTCAAGATGAAGGAGAATAAGTCTCTGCAAGATATGATGGCCAGACTCACACTACTCATCAATGAACTGGCCTCTTTAGGTAAGGTACTCACTACTGAGGAACAAGTTGATAAGGTGTTCAGAATCTTGCCTAAAACTAAGAGGGATGTGAAGGTTACTGCCATAACAGAAGCTAAGGATATTGAAACTCTGACTCTAAAAGAGTTGCTTGGAAACCTCAAGACATATGAAATGAATATGGAAAGTCAAAAAAATGAAATGGTAGAAGGTGAGAAATCACTAGCACAAAAGACTGCTTCTGATGATGAAGGATCAGATTTGTATGAAGATTAGATTGCTTTTCTAGCGAAAAATTTCAAGAAGTTCCTCAGGAAGGGAAAGGAAGAGACAAGCGAGAAACAGGTAGTCGAAAGAGGTCAGAAGACTCAGTAACCAAAAAATGGTCTGATGATAAGAATCAATCAGGATGCTACAAATGTGGAAAAATGGATCATCATATCAAAGAGTGTCAACAATAGGAAAATGGGTGCAGAAAGGAAATAGCTGAGAAAGAATTGAAGGAAAAAACTGCTAAGAAAAAGAGAAAGAGGAGTATGCTATGATGGCTACCTGGGGATTTGGAATGAAGGAGTCAGATATTGAAGATATAGACAAAACTACTTTCACAGTTGTGGAGGAGTCAGATCTGGAGGAGTATGACAAGTCTGAGGTAAGTATTGTTGAATTAAAAGAAAAGATACACCTTTTTTCAAAAAGAAAGCTAATTTTGCTAATGAATGGGTAGATTGATGATTTTCAAGAAATAACTAATGGAAAAGATCAGTTGATCAAAGATTTTTCAGATCAAAAGTTTGACTGAGGTCAAAAACTATCTGAAAGAAGCTAATGAAGAGAACTCCAAGTTGAAGAAACGGGTTGAGAATCTTGATGCCCTTGTGCTAAGCTTAAAGTCTGCGATATTGAAGTTAACAGTTGTTGAAAAGGGTAAGAGTAAAATGAGTGATGAACATCAGAAGGTTGAAACTGAACTAAAAGAATGTAAAATTGAGTTCTTTAGTGAAAAAGAGAAGGTAAGAAAACTGACTCAGGAAATTTCCATTTTAAAATTGGATTTAGAAAGGGCAAATAGATGGACTAAGACCTCTAGAATAGTGAATCACCTATGGAATATAAGTCATAATGAAAAAGCCGAAATAGGATTTTATCAGGAGAATGCCACAACTACTGATATGTGTTACCTTTGTGGTGAAGTTGGTCATCCAACTACTGAGTATCTAATTGCCAATAATGTTAGAAATAGGAACACTAGTCATGTGTACAAAAAGTGGCACAAAAATGATAAAAGAAATAGATCAAGTAGCATGTTACCTTGTTGGGAAAAAAGAGATCTCATTCATCCTTTTTACAATAGGTGTGACGACCTAAGCCTAGGGCATAGACATGACCGGCGAATGCGGAACCCAAAGGAACACCAAAAAGGAAAGATAGTCCTCAACACATAACATAAGAACATAGATATTGCCCTCGGACATGAGAACTCACCAACTACCTTGAATATAAGCCACTAGCCACGTGGAGGAGGATGATGACCAAATGAAGCTCCGGTTTCTACATAGTAACATCATGTAGACATTGAGTATGCGTTAGTACGTTTGCATGTACAAAGTATGTAGAACGCAATGCAACAAGAAATAGGCAACATAATCGAAATGCATAAACATAGACAATGGGTAACATAGTAATGATATTCCATATATGAATGATGTTTGAGGTAAAATCATGCTTATACAAATCATAATACATAAGAAGAAGGAGACCATCATCATAGACCAAGAAACTAGTGCCAAGAATCCAAGGTTTGGCACCCCCTTGGAGGGTGATCAAGGTATATGCCCCTTAATTGGTAGATGAATATCACACCTTTCATTAAGGTAGCCAAGGTATCAACCCCTCAACAATGGTTAATAAACATGCCACTCTCCATTTAGGTGGCTAAGGTATCAACTCTTTGTCGGTTAATGGACATCCCCCCCTCAATTTAGGTGGATAAGATATCAACCCCTTGGCGGTTAACAGACATCTCACCCATCATTTAGGTGGCTAAATGGAATTCTTGGACCGAAACAAAAATTGGCACCATTTTTAAGGAATTGAAAGTCATTCAACTAATAAGACATGCTTTGGCTAAATTACACTAGCACTACAACCTCAAGACTTAAAATTCTTGGACCGAAATAAAAACTAGCACCATTTTACACATGTGCACGTCATGAGGGTAACGCGGAAACAACACTGTATTCGTGCCACTTTGAAATTTCATAATTCGATACGGTTGCTTAAAAATTGGGGTTAGACCATTTCCCCCTAAATTTGACCCCCTAAACAGGAATATGAAGTTATATTTTTGAAATAACGAACGAAGTTTTTGATATATGAAAATTAGGATGTCGCGCTCTTCCGAGGTACATTTTTAGGCACTTTTTGGGATCGTTATCTACCCCTTGGGAACATTCATCCCTAAATGTCAAAAAAACATACAAGAGAAGAGTAATCGTAAGGAGATCATCCCTAACAAGAATGCAATAATATTATTTAAAACACCATTTTCAAAATCTCAACTTAAGTGTCAAAATCATCAATGAGTGGATGCAATGACATAGGGGCTGAAATACAAGACTTGGAATCATAGAAATGGACTTGATATATTATAGTAAGTTTGAATAGAATGGAAGAGATATGGATATTGTTTCCCTATGCTCGTACCAGCTCCTCGAGTGACTCATACGAATAGTTGACTCTAACAAAGAGGGTCTTGACGAACACCATATCAATATTAGACAACTTCTTCACTCATCCATCAACACTTCCACCGGAAACTTCTCCTATGTTAACTTATCCTCTACACCACGCACTATCTCAAAGAGTTCTATAGCACTAGAGCCACTAACACATCTCCTCAACCTAGAAATATGAAGAACCGAACAAACCATAATCATATCCCTAGGCAAATCCCATCCATATGCAGCCTTACCAACTTCCTCTATACTAAAATAGACTCACAACCATAACTAATTTGTCACCCTTAATCACACCTATTCCACTTGTTGCTACGAACCACCATCTTCCCCTTGGGAGATAACCTTCACCCTACTATCTTTCCAGCCAAAACTTCCAACTCTAATAAGGCGGAATCAAGGCCATGCTTAAATTAGACCTCCTCGACAAAAGAAGATTGAAACCACCATGTACACTATACTATCATTCTCGACTTCCCTCAACCTAACTTCCAATCTAACCTACCGAAGGACCCCACTAGTCTCCTCCTTGCCATTATTATCCACTCACACTATACTACTTAGAGCACCAACCATGACACTAACCCTACTGAAGAAACTGATGCACCCTGGTACCATAATCCTTAAGTAGCTCTAACCACCTCTTTGTTACACACTATTTGCACTCATCACATTTAACAAAAACCTCTCATTTTGCAAAACTTGACACACTATCCCTAAATGATTCATAAGCTCTAAATAAATCAATACTTCATTCCTCGAGGTCAACAAAAACATGCCAAGGTAGGATTTTAAGACCCTATTCATGAAACCCATAAACACAACTAATGCATAAGCCAACCAAACAACTCCACAAATATTAATAATGCTCACTTGGGGACAAAACTCGAACCAAAGGTCAATCTTAGTGAAATAACTAACCCATTGTAGTTGACACAATAGATCGACCATCCTCAACGATCAGATTACAACCTTACGGGTTCTATACTCCTTGGAAACATGCTATGCAAGTAGCCCAAATTATGCCAAGACCTCCAACACATCATGTAAAATTCATCCAATATCACAAGAAAAGACTTCTGTCCAATAAAAACATGGTACAACCCTTAGAGATAAACTGAACCTTAAGACAAGGTTTAGCACCCCTACGAAGATGTTCAAGATGTATGCCCCTTAATTGGTAGATGAACATCACACCCTTCATCAAGATGGCCAAGGTATCAACCCCTCAACAATGGTTAATGGACATCCCACCCTCCATTTAGGTGGCTAAGGTATCAACACCTTGCCGATTAATGGACATCCTATCCTCCATTTAGGTGGCTAAGGTATCAACCCCTTGCTGGTTAATGGACATCCCACCCTCCATTGAGATGGCTAAGGTATCAACCCCTTGCCAATTAATGGATACCACACCCTCCCATTAGGTGGCCAAGGTATCAACCCCTTACTGGTTTATGGATATCACAATCTCCAATTGGATGGCAAAGGTATCAACCCCTCAACAATGGTTGATGGACATCACACCCTCCATCAAGGCTATCATCTTATAATAACATAGCCACTCCTAAAAAATATAACTCATATGAACATTCATTTCATAATCATAAAGTCATGCAACTCATAAGACATGCTTTGGACCTTCAGTTCCTCAAGACACCACATCCGGGCATTTTATCAAACACTTAGAAGAAGTGAGTGCTGGTGTAAAACCAGACAACTCAAGAGTGAGATCATGCTAGTAAATTCAATGTAAAATTTTCAATAGATACTTAATAGCACCCTCAAGCAATAGACATCAAAACCCTTCACAAAACCTTTCAATATATCTTAGATGTATAGCCCCAACCATAGCAAAAAAGTCACAATTTCACAATCCCCAACATAGTGTGCAGTGATTTTCATAATGGATAAGACCCATGAATAAATCAACCTTAAATCATGTAAGTTTTGACTAAAGAGAGTTTGGCTATCCTGGGTGAGAGGAATCCATGAAAGAAACCCACATACCTTAACTTTGGAGATGTTCTTGATGAAGATTGGAGATGGAGACTTTGAAGCTTGAGTGGAAATCTTTAGATCCAGATGAGGCTTTTGGGACTTTGGCTAAGGGTTTTGGTGAGTATTGGGGAATGTTTAGGATGGTATGAGGGTGAAATAAGGCTAAGTATAGGTAATTTCATGCATGGGGGGACTTATGCCCAAGACGTCAAAGTCTTGGACTGAAATAAAAACTGGCACCATTTAACACATGTGCACGTCGTGATGGCATCATGGAAAGAACACTATTTTCGTGCCACTTTATATTTTCATAATTCGATACGGTTGCTTAAAAATCAGGGTTAGACCCCTTTCCCCCTAAATTTGACCCCCTGAATAAGAATATGAAGTTGGATTTTTGAAATAATTAATGAACTTTTAGATATATAAAAATTATGATTTCGGGCTCTTCCGAGGCACATATTCGCACACTTTTTGTGTCGTTTCAATAGGAAATGACCTAAGCTATTCTAGGTTCTTAAAAGTTATCCCTGATTTGTTTTGTAGGTTATAGTGAATGTATGCAACTGGTGACAGTGCTTGCTCAAGGCATATGACTAGAGACAAACACAAATTCTTTTCACTTGCACCAATGAAAGGGGGAAAGATTTCCTTCGGATATGGAAAAAAAGGCACTGTTGTTGGAGTTGGGAGGATTGGAAGAAATTAGTCAAGGTATTTCGAAGAATTCTACCATGTGGACGGATTGAAGCACAACCTGTTGAGTATATCTCAGTTCTGTGACAAAGGTAATAAGGTAATTTTCACTGTTGCAGGTTGCAGGGTAAAAACGTTGGATAGTCCTTCTAGTCTCAAGGCATAAGAATGTGTACAATGTTGATATCATGGGAATGCTTGTAACAAATTTGAAATGCTTGAGTGCTATTGCTGATGATCCTTTACTTTGACACAAAAGACTTGGACATGCATGACTGAAGCAATTAAACACTCCAGCATCAAAAGACATAGTTATAGGGTTACCTAATACTAAGTTCAATGACAACAAAATTTGCAGTGAATGTGTTAGGGGGAAGCAAGTAAGAACATTCTTTAAGTCAAAGAACCAGGTAAGTACAAACAAGTGCTTGAAACTAGTTCATATTGTTCTCTGCGGACCCATGAGGGTAAGAAGCAGAGGAGGTAAAAGGTATATGTTAGTCATTGTGGACGATTACTCAAGGTTTACCTGGACACTATTTTTAGCTTTTGAAGAAGATTCCTTCGATCTCTTTTCTATTTTAATCAAGAAAATGGAAAAAATGTTGGAGACTTCTGTAATTTCAATAAGATCTGACCATGGAATAGAATTCAAAAATGCAAAATTTCTAGAATTATGCTCAACAAATGTTATAGATCACAATTTCTCTACTCTAGGACATCTCAGCAAAATGGAGTAGTAGAAAGGAAAAATAGGACTTTAGAAGATATGGCAAGAACAATGATGATTGCTAGTAACTTGGCTAAAAATCTTTGGGATGAAGCCATAAACACTGTTGCTTATATTCTAAATAGATGCATATTGAGTCCAATATTGAACAAAACTCTCTATGAACTTCTAAGAGGCAGAAAACCAAATATCTCCCACTTTAGGACATTTTGCTGCAAATGCTATGCTCATAATAATGGTAAAGATAACTTGGAAAAATTTGATGCCAGAAGTGATGAGGGAATTTTTCTAGGATATTCTTAATATAGTAAAGCATAGAGGGTGATGAATAAAATAACTAACTATGTAGAAGAAAGCATTCATGTGGTTTTTGATGAACACATTGGTGTTTTTGAGAATTACCTATAAGATGACTATGAGCTGACACAAAGGACAGAGGAGCAACAAATGGAACCTGGTTCATCTGCATCACAATCATGTCTTACTACAGGACAATCTGAAAGCTCACAGTCAGGGGGAACAACAAATTCTGGAATTCAATTTACTAATGTGTATTCTGCCTAATCAGAATCTATAATTAGTGAACAACCTCAAGGGTTTGTGGTGAAGAGTTACAAATATCGAGACTCACATCCTTTGGGAAATGTGCTAACTGATCTAACTTCTGGAATCACAACTAGATCAGTGATGAAGAATCTATGTGCATTCCAAGCCTTTTTGTCAATAATGGAACCAAAAAATGTAGGGAAGCATTAGAAGATGAAGATAGGATACTAGCAATGCAAGATAAGCTAAATTAGTTTGAAAGGTGCAAAGTATGGCCTCTTGTGCCAAAGACAGAAAGAAGGACTGTCATAAGCACAAAATAGGTGTTCAGGAACAAGCTTGATGAGCATGGAACAATTACAAGGAACAAGGCAAGATTGGTGGTCCAAGGGTACAATCGAGAAGAAGGTATAGACTATGATAAGACCTTTGCTCTAGTTGCTAGACTTGAAGCTATCAAGTTACTCATAACCTTTGCAGCCTATAAGGAGTTCACTCTTTGTCAAATGAATGTTAAGAGTGTCTTCTTAAATAGCTATTCGAAGGAGGAGATATATGTGAAGAAACCCTCTGTATTTGAAAGTTCTGAACTTCCAAATCATCCGTACAAGTTGGATAAGGCATTGTATAGGTTGAAACAAGCTCTTCGAGCTTTGTATGAAAGATTATCAAAGTTTCTCTTAGATCATGGACACATTAGAGGTATATTTGACAATACATTTTTTCTAAAAAACAAATGGCAAAGATTGGTTGATTGTGTAGGTATATGGTGATGATATCATATTTGGATTAACAAATATGCTCATGACTGAAGAATTTTCCAAGCTAATGAATGGAGAATTTGGGATGAGCATGATGGGGGAACTTAACTTCTTCTTGGGGATACAAATCAAGAAGACTCCTACTGGAACTCTCATTCATCAACAAAAGTATGTGAAGGAGCTTCTCAAAAGGTTTAAAATGGAGGATGCTAAGGAGATAGATACTCCCATTGCCATTTCTACAATGTTTGGGTATGGATGAAAAAGGAGTATTAGTAGAGCAAAAGATGTATAGAGGAATGACGGATCTTTCTTATATCACACTGCCAGCAAACCTGAAATTGTCTTCAGTATGGGACTCTATGCTATAATCAAGCTAATCCCAAGGAGTTAAACCTCAAGGTTGTGAAAAGAATCTTCGGGTACCTCAAGGGAACTTCAGATTTAGGATTTTGGTACTCTAAAGTTAGTAGTTTTAATCTTGTCGGGTGCACTGATGCTGATAATGCTAGTTGCTTAATGGTTAGAAAAAGTACTTCAGTTATGGCTCAATTCTTTAGAACATGTTTGTTTTTCTCATCCATTAAGAAATAGAACTTAATAGCCTTGTCAACTGCTAAGGCTGAATATGTGGCAGTTGGATCTTGTTGTGCACAACTACTCTAGATTAAAGATCAATAGGTTGATTTTGGTATGGTTGTCAGGTGTGTTCCTATCTTGTGTGATACCACTCGTGCTATTAATATTGCCAAGAATCCTATAAAACATAAAAGAACCAAGTATATTGACATAAGACATCACTTTCTTCATGAAAATATGGAAAATTGTCTTGTTTCAACGATATTTTGTCGTGCTGAGAATCAAGTTGCTGACATTTTCACTAAGGCACTAAGTAGAGGACATTTTGAAAGAATCAAATTAGACTTGGGGATGATTAAGATTACATAAAATCCCCTTAAGGATTGGCTAGAATATTTGATCTAAAATGAGTGTTCATGTCAATTAGTCACATTCAGTACATTCCCAAATTCAAATACATGAACTAAATCTACAGTGATGTATATTATGGTGTGCAGGATACCAGCTCCTATTCAAGGATCAAGGGAAATATGAATTTGAATTAGGTAATAATTATTTTCTATCAAATATAGTGATTGGTTAGTGAATCAGGTGCTTTGACTTGTTCTCTCTTATCCGAAGCCACAATTACCTTTTTGCCACCAAAAACCCGAAAGGTTTATCTGACTGACAAGATGACGACTGCAATCACATCTTTCACTTCGCATTCAAATTCAACCCCCTTTTTCATAAAACTTTTTGTTTTTTGTCTCTTGCTCTTCCAAAGTGTACCTATAAGATAAACCATCCTTCTTCACCCAAATAAAAAAACCCTTGTTCTTTAATGGTATCTCCTCAAAATTCCCCAAATGCAAGTGCCCAAGAACCAGAACATGATGACTCTCTTACCATCATGGTTCATGCAATGGTGAATCTGCAACGACCCCTGCCAATCAAAATCATCGACTTTGCAACTTGGGGGTCACTCCCAAACCCTTTTATCCAGGCTTCCCTGAACCCATCATCATCATGGAATTTCCCATCTTCTTTAGAGGGGTTGAACTTGGTTCCTACTCAATCCATTCTTTTGATACTTCATCGCCTGAGATTCTGACCTATGATGTGCCACCTTCAAATATGGCACGCCATTTTCCGAGGATAATCACTGGAGACACCATAGAAATCTCTTAGGACTTTCCTTCTCCTGAAAGGGACCCCTCACCTGTTCCTCCCAGGGCCCCTATAACTCACAATCGAAAGCGTCAAGATGATTCTAATCTTCAACAGGCTCTTCTCCAGAGTAAGAAATGCAAGTCTGCTCCTGGTTCCTTATCTTCTCGTGGTGGTTTGCTAGTGTGTCGTGTTCGCACTATGTCCTGTTGAAAGTTGGGCACACTATGTCCGCCATGACTGGCCACCTCTTGATGATTTGCCTTCTGCCTTGGAAATAACTTAGAAATTCTCGGGGAATCCTACATTAGCCCAGCACAAGCGTGTTATGGGAAAAGATATGTCCTTCCTTCTTGCCTATATTTTAATGTGGTTAAAAAAATTCTCATCCCCAGTAAGGAAAGGAGGTTTGAGACTAATTTTCTTGATTTAACCCTGATGGAACTGCTTGTTACAAATATTCCTGTCAAACTACCTAGTATCAGTCTTCAGAATACGCAGAGGATTCTGGTTCAAGATAAAAATGGGTATGCTCTCCCCTATGGCTTATGGCTGTCTCCAATCTTTGAAGCGGTCTCAGTTCCTGTCCAAGCTTGGACTATGCAGACGTCCAAGGATGTCCTTGGAAAGGTGAACCATACTGCACTACCTATTTATCCACGCAGCACTGGCACACCCATGCATCATCTTCAACTTGCTTTGGATGCCAAGAAAGCAGAACTAGCCACTACTCATCAAGACTCTGCCCAAGAAAGAAGTTTTTTGCTTTCCAGGATGTCTGATCTTGAGGATGTGTTGAACAAGGAAAGGGTTGATCTGCTGAGATTGCCCATAGGCTAACCCTATTGATCCCCTCCACTGCCCCCTCTACCTGACATATTTCTTTACTCTGTTCCTCCTTTTGTAACATGCACACTTTGCCAATCACTATGTAGGATGCTTAATATTGTTGCCAGTTTAATTTCTGTTTCTTTGATCATTCTTGTATTCTGCACTTTTATATACTTTTGCTATCCTTAATGCATGCAAGTTGATCTTGCTTCATTTTTGTCTTTTGGGTTTTTACTGTGTGACTGTTTGCTCATGCATACTCAACTTTACTATATAGGTCCACAAGTATCTTGATTTTTGATGATGCCAAAAGGGGGAAAATATATCTAAGTTATGCAATGTTTATAACCCATGTTAAACTATTTCATTCTTAAGGCTTCTTCCTAGATAGCTGCAGGTGATGTGGATGGATGTTGATACTCAGGAGGTTTGCCATCATCAAAAAGGGGTAATACGTTGAGTCAACAGGGGTTTTGATGATCGTCTCTAAATCATGAAACATATTGATCTATCAGGTTACTATTGAACCACATCTGAGATGAAAAGATAGGATACCATGAGGTGCGGAATGGATAAAACACTTCTAGATAAGGTCACACCATCAAAGTAGGAAGTCAGTTCCTTAATTACAGGTTATGGATGGAGTTGCTGTAAAGAAAGAGTTTCAAATGAATAAGAACTCTAAGGAGGCTTGAGGGAAAAACTAAGGATGTTGAATGGGAGAAGACTTCCTTAGCAAAGAGATTAAGAAAAGCAAAAATACTCAGAGTCAGTCACCGAGACAAATAACAAGAAAAAGTGTCAGTCAAGATAAAGAGTCTTGAGTCATTCGATTAAGTTTTTTCTTTGTTTTAGTTTGAGTCTTGGAAATTATTTTTATTTGTCGGTTGAGTCATGTTGTTCTACTTAGCTCAGTGATCTATAAACTAAGATTAGGTAGTGTCTTCAAGTTGGGTGCAATTCGAAGACATGGGGAACATAAGCCTGGGAAGGTTTATGCCTAGTTGTAGTTTGCATTGTCATAGATTACTAGGATCTTGTAATCTTTTGGGAAAAATTCCTGTTAGGGTATAGGTCATGGTTTTTCACCTTTTGTAAGTCTGGTTTTTTCACATAAAATATACTATGTTTTCTTCTGTTTTTACTTTCGGGAAACACGTTTGCAAGCTTGGTTCTTCGATTAGGCAAATTCGTTGGTTGTGGAAATATAACATCTAATTTTGTCTTAATCTGAGTTCGGAGTAGAAAGTCATGACCATTTTAGAGAAGGAATGCAAAGTTGTCTCAAGGTCTGCACCAGAGCGCATCTCGGACGAAACGCGGACACTCACTATATAAGCAATTATATTTTTTTCTTTTTATTTTGAGGGTACTTTTATCCCAAAACCTTTAGGGGTCTATTTGATTTACCAAAAGCATAAAATGTCAGTTTTCATAATCAAAATGCTCTCCCTTCACTCCTAAATATAAACACTGAAGAATCACCAAGAAAGTCATCAAGTTAGGATTAGTTTTCAAGATTCATCCTCAAGGTGAGTTATTCTTCATAAATTTCAATCCATCCAACCCTAATTTATTTATCTATTCATGAATCTCTAATAAGATTTTAAATAATAATATAGGGTTTCAAGAAAATGAATTCAAGAATCCCAAGGAAGGATTTCTTGATTCTTCATTTCAAGAATTATGGTTCTCCAACAAAAATACTAAAGTGTCTAAGTCAAGAATTCAAGAATCAAAGAGAATTCTTTCAACCATTGTCTTTCCAAGTACTTTCACTTTAAAAGAACTATCAAGATTGAGGATTTTCTCAAGGAAAATGAGTATTCCTTAAATTTCGATGGTAATATCAACTTTTCAAGTATGTAAGGCTACCGAAAGTACTGGACTTGTTCATCCACACGACTCGCCATTATCTTGAGTCAAGATTTTGTGTATAAATTGCATTCTTTGAAACTTATAATTCATAAATCTTGGATTCTTGTACAGCGTTGAGTTTCTTTATATATATGAGTCAAATTATGAGTTGATCAATTGTTACATTAATTATAAGTGTATTTCACATGATTGATACATAAACCCTAAACTAGCATTTCCCTTGCTTGCTGATTTAATTTAAATTGTGAACCCAACCTTTTGAACTAAGTAATGTCAATCGGAGAAGCACGTTTTCTTGTTGCATGTATGTTTTCTTGCTTTATGTGTGCATGCAATGAGTATCCATCACTTCATATATGTTGAGCATGATAATATGATGTCACTTGACCGTAATTCATGAGAGTCTTGCACGGTGGATTAGAGTCTCGAGTTGCGTTGCATGGATGACGACCCTAAGCTATTGAGTTGTTAAGTAATTGAGTTGAGCTACTAAGAACTGAGTTGACTTATCTGAGATGAGTCAAAAAATGAGTTGAGCTAATTTCTTTGAGCATGATTTAGTTTTGGAAGGAGTATTGAGCACTGAGTTGGGTGAAGAGTCTTATTGGCCCAAGATAGTATAGGATTATTTTATTGGCCCAAGATCCCATGGAGGGACACTCTCTTAGGATCCAAGAGAGTGTTAGAGTTGACACGTCCTTTTCCATGGAAAGTTGAGGACGGGGGATACAACGATGCTATATTCTTTGTGCATTATCAAAAATCATGGTGATTGGTGTTATGTCGGTTAGAGAAACTTCCAAGCAACCCTTGAGTTAAGCATATCTTGATTTTTGGAATATGTTGCATTAAACACTGAGTCTATTTTCTAAAGTATGATTTCAAAATTAAAAACAAGCACGATTTCTTTAGTGGAGTTATGAGATGAAGAGTTGAGTCTGGAGTCGAGTTTGTTGATTGGTTTGAGCTTTATCTGTTTACTTTTAGCCTGTTTACATACTAGTATATTCCACGTACTGATGCCATTTGGCGCTACATTGTCTCATGATGTGGATACAAGAGATAGAAGACTTCAGTAGATGTACCATTGAGGTTCAGCATTTCGAGATCCAGAGATTAGTGAGCTCTCTTTACTTTTCGGAGGAGCCTGTTCTTATTTCACTCATTTCTTTATTTGTTGAGATGGGTAGCCATGGCCTGTCATATACCTTCTAGACAATTAGAGTAGAGGCTTCATAGACTTAGAGTGTAGTATTATTGAGTATTTTATATTCAGTCATAAACTATTTTGAGAATCCCTTTATAATAATTCAGTCTTTTCTTTAATGTTATCCTTGAGTATTTCTTCCACTGTTTAGTAATGATGTGATGATGAGGCTAAACAGTTCGCTTGAGGACTAGCAATAGCCTTTCATTATCAGTTACGTTCATGTTACCCTCTCAAGGCATGACATATAACTCATTGAAATGAGATCGCAGGGACTTTATATATTTTTCATGACGTTGTTTTCATTTTTGTCTTAAATATCTTGAGTTTACAAAAAAATTCAAACTCATAAAGTATAAAAAAATTATATACCAGTATCATGAGTAATCTTTTATGAATACCTCAGAATATTCAAAATCAGCCCTTGCCTGAATGTTCATTTATTACATAAATTAAAATAGATTAATTCTAACTTATCACTATCTTTATTTTCTTTTTAAGAGAAAAAGCCTCTAAGTGATTTTTCTTTCTAAACAAGACTCACACATTGGTAGTGACTTCACTTTGGATGAACCATTATATCCATCCTTTAACCAACCTTGAAGTTCTATTCAGAAGTTATATTTAATTTGAAAGATATTTTCTGTTGTGAGATAGATTAATATTATTCAGTTCATAAGAGATAATACTAATAAAATATTCATGCACCAATGTACCATAAGAGATAAAATATTTATCAAACACAATGATAGGACAAGAAAAATATATTAAGCATTCATTTCTTATTTAGTTAGAAACTGAAAATCAATTCTTTCTAATGTACAGTACATACATAATGAATTCTTTAATATCTTATCTCTATGAAAGCAAATTCTTGAGTAGTACTGAGTGGATCTGTGAAGTGACATTTGACAGTTGGAGAAATAATAGATCATAATATGTCAAATAATTCTGAGTAAGAAAATTCAGAGCTCATTTATACATATACATCTATGCATCTCGAATAGCCAATCATTGGAATTGGAGAACTACTCATACAATACACATGTATAATGACCGATTATTCACTCCATAAATTTATATAGACCTAATTTAGTTAGAGAGTCAGGTGTTAGTCTAAGTAAAGTGAAAATCACTCTACTTTTATTGATTCGATTCATATATTACATAGCTTATGAAAGTTAATATAGATTATCAAAACTAGCAATTAAATACATAGTAATTTGCATTAAATTCATCCGTTACAGAGAAAAGTCTAAAACCAGCACATGCAATTTAGTACGTCACTACTATATAATATTGGTAATGATGAAAAAGATTCCTATCACCAAATATGACAAAAATTCATATAATGATATGAATAGAAATGAAATATTTCTTATCAAGTCGCCCTTATAAATTTACCAAATTTCAGATCAATGAGAGTCCATTTTTCTTTTTGAATTCGAAAACTATGATCAATTCAATTGAAAATATAATTTTGTCAAGATAGAAATTTAAAATTATCATTCAATATTGATATCACATGTCATCATTTGTATAATAGATATAAAGGCATGAATAAAGAACAAAATTTTAAAATTTTTTTCATTATCTGAGCATTATTTTCCAAAAATCAGCATGTTTATATATTGATCAAATATTGAAATTCAAAAACACACTTCTCATAAGTGTCCATGAATCTTGAACAATAAATTTTGATGAAAAATATAACTATTTATGCAACTATATATGTGATGTCAGATACTTATGCAATATAATTGGATAGCTTAAACAAGTTCAAACCTTCATTTTTGACAAGATAAGAAGCATTGGAACACACGTACCAATTAATGCGCCAATTATGCATATTTGACTTTCTCTTTAGTTTCAAATAGATGATGGTACATAGATTTCATCGCCTCCTAAGTTTCCCACATTATCTCTTCTACTTGTTTGTTTCTCTAAAGTACCTTCACTGAAGTTATTTCTTTATTTCTTAGGTTCTTAAGTTGATGATCTAGAATAGAAATAGGTACCTTTTCATAGGTTAGACCTTCTGTAGCCTGCGATCTTCAATAGGGGCGATACGAGACGGATCACCTATGCATTTTCTGAGCATCGAGATATGAAACACTGGATGAACCATTGAAAGCTCTTAGGATAGCTCAAGCTCATATGCAACCTGTCTTAATCTTTAAATAATCTTATATGGTCCTATGTAATGTGGGCTCATTTTTCCCTTCGTACAAAATCTCATAACCCCTTTCATTGGCGACACCTTCAATAATACCCAGATTACTATTAAGAATTCTAGCCCTCTTCTCCTAGCATTCACATCTGATTTGTTACAACTTTGGGTTGTTCCTAGTCGCTATTGTATTGCCCTAACCTTTTCCATGGCTTGTTGAACTAAATCTTGCCCAAGGAATATGGTTTCACCTACTTCAAACCATCTAATGATGACCTACATTTCCTTCTATGCAGAGCTTCATATGTGTCATTTTGATGCTTGAATGGTAGCTACTATTATAAACAAATTCAATAAGGGGCAAGTGATCTACCCCGTAACCCTTGAAGTCCAATACACAAGCTTGCAATATATCTTCAAGTGTTTGAATAGTGCGTCCTACTTGACTGTCTGTTTGAGGATGGAAAGTTATAATTAAAATCACTTGTGTTCCTAAACTCTTTTGGAAGGAAATCCAAAACATTTTGGTGAATGGAGCTCCCCAGTTGGATATAATAGAGATTGGGACCCCATATAGCCTAAGTATCTTATTGATGTACAACCTCGCATACTCTTCAGCCATATAATCACGCTTAACTGGCAGAAAGTGCGCAGATTTGTGAGTCTATCAACTATTATCCATATAGAGTCAAACTTATGACACGAGCTAGGCAACACAATAACAAAATCCATGTTGATTATATCTCACTCCCAATTTGAGAGCTCTATACATTGCATATAACCTCCTAACTTTTGGTGCTTTACTTTGACTTATTGGAAATTTGAATATTGAGCCACAAATTCTGCAAGGTCCTTTTTCATTCCTCCCAACCAAACTATTCCCTTCAAGTCATGATACATCTTAGTTGATCCTAGATGGATGGAATATCTTCAATGATGGGTTTCTCTCATTATCCTCTTTCTTAATCCATTAACATCAGGAACACATAGTCTATTTTGGTAAGAAAGTACTCCATTTTAAGTAAGCTCAAACGCCTTTATTGTACCTTGACTTACCTTCTCCCTAAGTTGTCATAGAATAGGATCATTAAATTGTTTCTCTTTCATCTCAGTTACAAATGAACACTCTATAACACTATGTACAACAATCCCTTTCTTTGGAGTTTCAAAAAGGTAAACCCCCAAATGGGCTGGTTGACATACGTCCTTACTATCCCTTGTTTTACCATAGTTTGACCACTAGTACTCATGATTGCCTTATGACTCTGGGCATCAGCTACTAGATTTGCCTTCCGTGGATAGTATAGTATATTAACGTCGTAATACTTTATTAGCTCTAGCTATGTCTGCTGCCTCAACTTTAGGTCTTTTTGCTTAAAGATGTACTGCAGGCTTTAATAGTCAGTATATATGTCAACGTGAACTCCATGTAAATAGTGGCGCTATATTTTCAAAGGAAATACAACCACTACTAGCTTAAGATCATGTGTTGGGTAGTTTTTCTCATGCGGTTATAGTAGTCTTGAGGCATAAGAAATTACCCTACATGTTGCACCAATACACACCCTATGCCAACTACTGAAGCATCACAATGCATACCCCTCTGTGCCTTCTGGAAATACTAGGACAGGTTCAAAAGTTTGTCTGCTTTTCAACTCTTGGAAGATCCTTTCTCATGCATCATTCCACTGGAACTTAGATGTCTTCTGTGTCAACTTAGTTAGAGGTGTAGAAATAGAATAAAACCCTTCAACAATCCTTTTTATAGTAATCTGCTATTCCTAGGAAGCTTTAGACTTCTGTGTGTGTTGTTGACCTTTGCCAATCTTTCATGGCCTCTATCTTTTGTGAATCGACCTTTATGCCTTCCTCGAATAGAATATTACCCTAGAATAGCACTGATTTTAACTAAAACTCACATTTGAAAAACTTGGCATACAACTGCCGATCATGAAAAACTTGTAATACTTGCTATAAGTGATTTGCATGGTCCTCTTCTGATTTTGAATACACCAAAATATCATCTGTGAATACTATCACCAACATATATAAGAGTGGCTTGAACCTACAAATCAAATCTATAAAAACTGCTAGTGCATTTGTCATCCTAAATGACATTAAAGAAATTCAAAATGGTCATAGCATGTCCTCAAAGCTGTCTTGGGCATATCATTCTCCTTCACCCCCACTTGGTGATATTCTGAATTCAAATCAATTTTTGAAAAGCACTTATCACCCTGTAACTAATCAAATAAATTTTCAATCCTGGGGAGGGAATAGTTGTTCTTAACTGTCACCCTATTCAATTGTCGGTAGTCAATATACATTCTAAAGGTTCCATTCTTTTTTACGTACAAATAACACTAGTGCACCTTAAGGGGATACGCAAGGCCTTATAAAACACTTTTCCAACAAGTCTTTTAATTGCTCCTTTAATTCACATAATTCTGCTGGGATCGTTCTATGTGAAGGAATAGAGATAGGTTGGGTGCTGGAAAGTAAATTAATACCAAAATCTACTTCTAGTTATGGAGGTAAACCTGGACGATTTTTAGGAAACATATCAATAAATTCACTAACTACTGGAATAGATTGAAGAGTTTGTGGTTTT
>JAABOM020069799.1:0-37561 GCA_011800125.2 Solanum clarkiae | reverse complement strand
ATGATTGACTATATGATGATGAAATGAGCTTATGTATATGATATACTCTATATAAAGTATTGCATTAGACCATGCCCAATCCGAGGGGACTAAGAACCCGGATAACCTGTATAGGTGTTTGTACTCATCAACCTAGGGAAGGGTTTGTACTTCTCCACCTAGGTGATGGGGCTGCATTATCACTAACCTAGGGAAGGGTTTGTACTTCTCCACCTAGTGATGGGGTAGCATCATCACTAACATAGATGCGGGTTTGTACTCATCAATCTATGGAAGGGTTTGTACTTCACCACCTAGGTGATGGGGCGGCATTATCACCAACCTAGGGAAAGGTTTCTACTTCCCCTCCGGGTGATGAGATGGCATCATCACCAACCTAGTGAGGGGTTAGTACTTCACCACCTAAGTTATGGTACAAAATCATCGGTAACCTATCAAGGGGTTTATACTTTGGAATTCTATCTTGGACTGTTCTACACATATGATATCCTATATGAGGATAAGTTACTTAAGCATGTTTTACTTATGCAATTATCATACATGCCATATTGTTATATAATGTCTATTGCATATTATTATGTATTTTGATTATGATACCTAATTCTTGTTGCATTGCATCCTACATACTTAGTATATTCAAACATACTAACGCACACTCTATGCTTACATGATATCACAATGTATGAACCAGTGCCCAAGAGGATCATCCTTCTCCACATGGCTAGTTCGATACTACTCAAGCTATTTGGTGAGTCCTCCACTTCGGGAAACTTAGTCTATGTTGCTATTATTATGTATTGATACATTCTTCTTTATTGTCTGTTTTGACTATGAGAGTGAGCCCAGTTACTTTGTTTTGGCCCCCGCTTTTATCTATTTATTAGAGGTGTTTATTGGACATTTTATGTATCTATGCTAAAAGCCTTCATTCTATTTTTCTTGATGTCTATGATATGAAATTGATTTCCGTTAGCCCCGGTTGTGCCACTTTATTATCTCTTGATTCTTGATTTATTGATTCCGTGACCAAGGATATGTAATAATATTCTAAGAGGCTTGCTTGGGGTCCCTTCAGGTTTCCCTTGCGCTGTGTTACACCTAGGACCTAGGTTTGGGTCATGATAAAGTTGGTATCAGAGCACTAAGTTGATAGATCCTCGGTGTCCAATGCACCACATCGATTAGAGTCCTATTCATGGTTGTGAAGTACACCATGATTATGAATAGGAGGCTATGAGACGTTTTAGGAAATATTTCCCTTCTTTATATAGTCATGTTATAGAGTTGTGGTAAGTTTTCTTCATAATGATTATTCTTTGCTATGCTAGATCATGTCAAACATTCAATGACAAAGGGCCCGAACTCCCAAGGAGCAACCTAACAATGGTGAGCTCGGGGATGCTCTCACTATGCTTGCCGAAGTTATGGCAGAAGGAATTGTTCTATTTCCAAACTTCACCTAAACTGATTTTCCCCGAGTTACATTGAGGCGCTACCAAGTCAATCAAGGGGCCCAAGCCCCTCATGTTCCTACCCAGGGAGCTAGGGTAAGAGACTTTATGAGGATGAATCCTCTAGTATTCTATGGGTCAAAGGTGGATGAAGATCTACAAGAGTTCACTAATAAGGTCTAAAAAATCTTAAATATCATGGGTGTTGGGGCGAATAAAAAGGTGGAGTTGGCAGCATACCAACTCAAAGGGGTAGCTAAAATATGGTATAATCAATGGAAGGGTGAGAAGAGAATCGATAATGAGGTGCTTTAGGAAGAGTTCAAATTGACTTTCCTTAATTAGTTTTTCCCTCCTGAGCTTTGGAAAGCTAAGTTGGTAGAGTTCATGAACTTGCAACAAGGTTCTATAAGTATGAGGGAGTATGTCCTCAAGTTTAATTGACTTTCAAATTATACTCCTCATTTGATGGCCGATCCTATATCTAGGATGAACAAGTTTGTGATGGGGATCTCTGGCTTGGTAAGAGAAGAATGCTGGTCCACCATGCTAATTAGTGACATGGATTTGTCTCAGTTGATGACCTATGCCCAGAAAATGGAGGAAGAGAAATTGCGAAAGTGAAGGGGGTATTAGGCCAAGAGGGCCCGTATTGGGGGTAAGTTCCAAAGGGGTGGTCGATTCCCTCATGGCCAAGGGTCTCATCATGTTACTAATAGGGTTTTTTCCAATGACATCCCTAGGCCTCAAGGTGTTGGTGTTGTGGCTCCGATTGATGTATGTCCTATATGTGGGAAGAGTCATAGGGGCCTGTGTTTGAAAGGTTTTAATGCATGCTTTGATTTTGGGGAGCTTGGTCACAAAATGGTGGATTGTCCAAGAAACCGTGGCAAGGGTCATGGTGCAAATGCAATTCCATTGGAAGAAGTGGTCCTGAAGTGGTGCCCCAAGATACAATCGATTTTATGCTCTACATGGGAGACAAGGGGTACGTGAGGTCCCCGATATCGTTACCGGTATGTTAAAAATTTTTGACTTTGATGCCTATGCTTTGATTGATCCGAGTGCTACTCTCTCCTTTGTTACCCCTTTTGTTGCTAAGAATTTCCCTGTTGAGTCTGAGTCCTTGCATGAGTTATATGAAGTGTCAACTCCTATTGGTGCATCTATTATTGCTAGAAATGTTTATAGAAGTTGTCCTATTTGCATTTTTTATAAGTTGTTGCCTTGTGATCTTGTTGAATTAGACATGGTAGATTTTGATGTCATTCTTGGGATTGATTGGTTGCATGGCTACAATGCTTATATTGATTGTAGAACCTGTATGGTCAAGTTTTAGTTTCCGAATGAGCCCGTCCTTAAGTGGGAGAGTAAAGATGTGGTGGTCAAGGGTAGATTTAATTCGTGCATTAAATCTTGTAAGTTGATCTCTAAGGGGTGTGTTTACTATCTTCTGAGGGTTAAAGATATAGAGTCCAAATTCCCTTTCATAGAGTTGGTTCTGGTTGTAACTGAGTTTCTTGGTCTCTTCCCAAATGACCTTCTTAGTGTCCCTCCCAAAAGGGAGATAGATTTTGGTATAGACCTCCTTCCTGATACTCAATCTATCTTAATTCCCCCATACCATATGGCCTCGACAGAGTTGAAAGAGTTAAAGGAGCAATTGAATGATTTGTTGGAGAAGGGATTTATTAGACCTAGTCAATCCCCTTGGGATGCCCCGATGTGTTTGTGAAAAAGAAGGTATATTAACTACTGGCAACTCAATAGGGTCACCATCAAGAATAGATACAGTCTTCCAAGGATTGATGATTTGTTTGACCAATTGTAAGGGTGTAGCTTCTTCTCTAGATTAATTCTCGGTCCAGGTATCACCATGTGAGGGTGAGGGAATGTGATATTCCTAAAATGGCTTTCTGGACTAGAAATAGGTATTATGAGTTTGTTGTGATGTCATTTGGGTTGACCAATGCACTGGCCATCTTCATGGACCTAAAGAATAGGGTCTTCAAACCTTACCTTGATTTTTTTTTTGTTCTCTTCATTAATGATATTTGATCTATTCACATAGTTGGGAGGAGCATACGGGGCATTTGAGGGTTGTGTTGCAAAGATTGAGGGAGGAGAAATTGAATGCCAAATATGACAGGTGTGAATTTTGGTTTAAGGAGGTTGCATTCTTGGGTCATGTGGTGTCGGGGGATGGTATAAAAGAGGATCCTAAGAAAACCGACATGATTAGAAATTGGCCTAGACCATTGACACCGTTGGATATTAGGAGCTTCTTGGGCCTAGCGGGATATTATAGAAGGTTTGTGAATGGGTTCTCCTCCATTTCTTCCCCTATGACAAAATTGACTCAAACGAAGGTTCATTTTCCGTGGACCGATGAGTGTGAGAGGCGATTCTAAACGTTGAAAGACAAGCTTATGTCTGCTTCTATATTGTCTCTACCGGATGGGTTGAGGGATTTATGGTGTATTGTGAAGCTTTCGGGGTTGGTTTGGGTTGTTTGTTGATGCAAAATGGTAAGGTCATAGCTTATGCTTCTAGACAACTCAAGGTACATGAAAGGAACTACTCTACCCATGATCTACAGTTAGCCACCGTGGTGTTTGCATCAAAGATTAGGCATCATTACTTGTACGGAGTACATGTTGATGTGTTCACTGATCACAAGAGCTTCCAATATGTCTTCACTTAAAAAGACCTTAAGGCAAAGCAAAGGGTCAGAACTTCTCAAAGACTATGACATGAGTGTGCATTACCATTCGGGTAAGGCAAATGTGGTGGTGGATGCGTTGAGTGGGGTGTCTATGGGTAGCCTAGCCTATGTTGATTGTGGAGGTAAGGTTATGGCTAGGGAGGTGCAACAATTTGCTAGAGTGGGGGTTAGGTTGGAAGAGGTTGGTGATGATAGTGTTGTGGTTTTTGATGGGTTTGTCTTCTTTGGTTGATGAGGTAATAGCAAAACAAGATCTTTACTCCTCCTTGATTGAATTGAAGACCTTGGTGAAAGAGAGCAAAGTAGAGGTTTTCTCCCCGGGGGGAGATGGTGTCCTTAAGCACCAAGGTAGATTGTGTGTGCCTTGTGTTGATGGTTCGTGGGAGAATATCCTTGATGTAGCCCATAATTCTTCTTATTCTTTGAGGGATATGTACTGCTGGGAAGGCATGAAGAGGGACATTACGATGTTCTTTTCCGGTTGCCATAGTTCTCAACAAGTCAAAGTCGAACATCAAAGGTGGTGTGTCCTAACCCAAGCATTGAGATTTTCACTTGGAAGTGGGAGGTGATTAATATCAATTTTATGGTTGGGCTGACTAAGTCTAGAAAAGGTTTTGATTCCATTTGGGTGGTGGTTGATAAGATGAAGAAATCAGCTCACTTTCTACTGATTAAGACCACATATGGGGCTATAGAGTGTGCAAGGTCGTACATCCACGAGTTAGTGAGGTTGTATAGGTTTCCTTTTTCCATCATATCGAATCGTGGTTCACAATTCACTTCATACTTTTGGAGGTTTTTCCAAAGTGGTCTTGGTACAAAAGTTCACCACCTTAGTACAGCCTTCCACCCTCAAATGGATGGCCAAGCTGAAAGAGCCATTCAAACCCTTGAACATATGCTTAGGTCATGTGTATTAGAGTTGAGGGGTAGTTGGGATGACCATCTTCCTTTGGTTGAGTTTGCTAACAACAATAGTTATCACTCTAGCATCGGTATGGCTCCTTTTGAGGAACTTTATGAGAGACATTGTAGATCATTAGTTGGGTGGTTTGCGAAGGTGAGGATGATTAGGGAATGGTTGAAAAAAGCCCAAAGTCATAAAAAAATCCTATGCCGATGTGAGAAGAAGAGATTGAATTCAAAGTGGATGATTGGGTTTATTTGAAAATTTCTCCAATGAAAGGTGTGGCCTGTTTTGGTAAAAAAGGGAAGTTGAGTCCAAGATATGTTGGTCCCTATGAGGTCTTGAAGAGGGTCGGAAAGGTAGCTTTGGTTCATCCAATGTTCCATCTCTCTATGTTTAGAAAATGTATTGGTGATACTAACGTTATTGTGCCTCTTGATGTTGTTGGTGTTTTTAAGGATAACTTTAGTTATGAGGAGACTCTGGTTCAAATCTTAAGTAGGGAAATATAGAGATTGATGAACAAGGAGGTGACATCCGTTAAGGTCCTTTGGATGAAACAACAAATCAAAAGTGCTACTTGGAAGGCCAAAACGGACATGCAAAAATAGTATCCTTATCTTTTCCACTCTACTCAAGCATAAGGTACTAATTCTAAGTCCCCTATGTGATTACAAGTCTTATGTTTAATCCCTTGTGTCATTCATATGTATTCATATTTAAATTGGTAAGTTATGGTGATTTTACACGTATGTTGAGATTTTGAAAATGGTATTTTAAATGTGACGTTGCATTCTTGTTGGGGATGATTTTTTTGTGATCACTCTTTCCTTGTACTCACTTTTACATTCAGGGATGAATGTTCCCAAGGGGGAGATATTGAAACGATCCCAAAAAGTGATCGCAAATGTACCTCGAAAATGCCCTGAATTTTAAATTCCATATATCTCAAAATCTGTTTGTTATTTCAAAAATCCGACTTCATATTCTTCTTCAGGGGGAAAATTAGGGGGAGAAGGGTCCAACCCCGATTTTAGAGCAGCCGTATCAAAATTAGAAAATCCCATGGTGCAATTTCCAGTGAGATTTTCCCGTTACCAAACTGCTTATTTTGGGACTGTTTTTTTCTTAACTCGATCCAAGAATTCCAAGTCTTGGGCCTAAGTGTTCCCAAATGTGTTTTTACCTATACATAGCGAAATTTCACCTCATATTAACCAAAACATTTCCCAATACTCACTCAAACACTTAGTCATATTTTCATTCCCAAATTCAAGTTCCAAACCCTCATCCCAAGCTAAGGTTCTTCTTAAAGCTTCAAGTCTCCATCTCCAATTTTCTCCAAGTTCTTCTCTAAGCTAAGGTATGTGGGTTTCTTTCAGGGGTTCCTTTCAGCCATGATACCCAAGCCTTCTTTTACTCGAATTGCATGATTTAAATTTGATTTACAAATGGGTCTTGATTATTATGAAATTCACAGCATACTATGTTAAAGCTATGTGAAATTGTGACTGTTTTGCTATGTTTTGAGCTAAAAATCTTTGATCTATTATAAGATTTGAGAAGAGTTTTTGATGAATATTGCTTGAGGGTGTTGCAAGGTTTTGATTAATGGTTTGACTTGGATTTTCTTACATGATTTCATCTCTATATTTCATGGTTTTAGACTAGCATTACCCACCCTCTAAGTGTTTGATAAAATTTTCGGATGTGGTTTTTTTAGGAGTGGAAGGAGCATGAGATATGATATGATTAACTATATGATGTTGAAATGATCTTATGTATATGATATACTTTACATAATGTGTTGCTTTAGACCATTCCCAAAGCAGGGGGACTAAGAACCCAGACAACCTAGATGGGGGTTTGTACTCATCAACCTAGGGAAGCATTTGTACTTCTCCACCTAGGTGATGGGGTGGCATTATCACCAACCTAGGGAAGGGCTTGTACTTCTGCACCAAGTGATGGAGCGGCATCATCACTAACCTAGATGGGGGTTTGTACTCATCAACCTACGGAAGGGTTTGTACTTCTCCACCGGGTAATGGGGCAGCATCGTCACCAACCTAGTGAGGGGTTAGTACTTCACCACCTAAGTGATGGGGTGGCGTCACCACTAACCTACCAAAGGGTTTGTACTTTGGAAATCTAGCTTGGTCTCTTCTACACATATGATATCCTATATGAGCATGAGTTGCTTAAGCATGATTTACTTATACATTAATCATACATGTCATATTGTTATATTATGCCTATTGCCTATTGTTATACATTTTGATTATGATGCCTAATTCTTGTTTCATTGCATCCTACATACTTAGTACATTTAAATGTACTAACACATACTCTATTCCTACATGATGTCACCATGTAGGAACCGGTGTCCAAGTCAATCATCCTCTTCCACATGGCTAGTTCAATACTACTCAAGCTAGTTGATGAGTCCTCCACTTTGGGGACCTTATTCTATGTTGCTCTTATTATATATTGAGACATTTTTCTTTATTATCTATTTTGACTATAAGGTTAAGCCTGGTTACATTGTCTTGGCCCCTGCTCTTATCTATGTATGAGAGGTGTTTGTTAGACATGTTATGTATCTATGATAAGTGACTTGACTTTATTTTTCTTGATGTCTGTGATATGAAAGTGCTTTCCCTTATCCCAATTGTCCCACTTCACTATCTCTCGATGCTTGATTTATTGCTTCTCGACCAAGAATGTGTAATGATGTTCTAAGAGGCTTGCTTGGGATTCTTTCGGGTCCCCTTGCGCTGTGTTATTCTTAGGCCCTATGTTTGGGTCGTGAAAGCTAGAATTTTGTTAGGTATATCATGCATTTGCATCTATATATATGCATGCACAACATATAATTACTCAATCATACCTCGCACATTTGATCACTAGGTGGTTGAGTGTTGTCCATAAAGGTTATTTAAGTTTTTGTTACAGGTGGTATTTCTATTAGTCTTTTAGTATAGATAACTATGATTTTTCTTTGTGCCTTACACACATGTACATATTTATTCGTAGTAACATCCTGTTGCCTTGGGATGCTGCATTTTATTTCTTGTACGGAGGATCAGATAGGGACTCTGATCAACCCCTCCACTAAGAGCCCAATTCAACTGTGAGTTGGTAAGCTCTACCTTTTCCTGGAGCTTTCACAGGATGCCTACTATTTGTTGTATAATTGGGTACGGTCAGGGCCTTGTCCCAGTAGTGTTAGTGACACTCTTAGAGGTTATTGTGGACATATTATTTTAGGTTTTTTCCTTTGCAACTTTTAGTCTCTAGCCATTGGTCTGGCATCTATATATATATATATATATATATGTGTGTGTGTGTGTGCATGTACCTTTGTTATTGCAGCCTTGTCGACTAGGTAGTACTTTATCATATTGGTTTGTGTACCTTTGCATCTATGACTTATTGTTGACTGGTCATGACCTAGATTAGTCCAGGTTTAGTCTTTTAGATGTTATGCTATCGATTTCTTGGCCCCTGGTCTAATTAGCTAGCACGTTCAGTGGCCTACGCAGCCAATGATGGTATTGAGTGAAAGTCAGACCTCTTTCCTTTTTTGGGGCGTGAAAAACATGGTATCAGAGTAGGTCGTATCCTAGGGAGTCTACAATATCATGCTAGTAGAGTCTCGCTCATGGGTGTGTTGTGCTCCACACTTATAATCAGAAGGCTATGAGGTATTTAGGGATGGTTACAATTCTTTCACTTAATAGATTGTGTTATAGAGCAAAGTTATAGGAAGATATGAAATCTAAATCATGCATGGTTGTTACGGTCAAGAGATGGTAAAGCATGAGATAGGTATGGATCTGAGGGAAGGTACCAATCGTTCTTCTCTTGTTTATGGAGATATATTTCTCATTGGGGTACACAGGGAGTCTCCGGTACCCATAATACTACATTTCTTAGCACCTGCTGATGCCCAAATAAATCCAGTAGCCCCAAGACCACCAAAGACTAGGGAATAGGGCATGATGGATGCAGTTCAACTATTGACTAAGATATGGGACAGCTATAGGTGGGAGCATATGCTAGAAGGGATCAAGAAGAAAGCTCAAAGATGCGAGAGTTTCATCACTTTGTCCCTCCAATATTTATGGGATCCAATCCCACTGAGGATTCCCAAGACTTTATAGATCATATGTATAAAGTGTTGAGGGTGATGCATGCCTCTGTCACCGAGGCTATGGAGTTTCCATCTTTTAGACTACATGATGTATCCATCTTGTACTATGAGGCATGGGAGAGATCTAGAGGGGTTGATGCTCCGCCAACAAAGTGGGAGGACTTCTCTAAGGAATTTCTAGCACATTGCATGCCATGAGAGGTTCAGGAGGCCAGTCTTGACTAATTTATAAGTTTGAGATTGGGGGATATGAGCGCAAGGGAGTATAGCCTTAGGTTTACTTCTTTGGCTAGGTATGCACTAGATATTATGCATACTATGAGTGCTAGAGTTCAGCATTATATGGATGGTTCAAAGGATCACCTAATCAGAAACTATAGGATAGCATCTTTACATGTAGATATTTCTCACGTACAAGCTTTGCTCAGACTACAGAGGACCTTTATCATTGGATTGTGATACCCATTAGGACAAGGAGCAGAGTAAGAGGGCTCATACTATGGGATCTTACAGGGAGTGACAGGGTGATTTTGGGCCCCCATTTCATCAATATCCACCTTAGTTAGTAAGTAATTTCCCACCACAGGTGCAGGGCCAGCGATTTGGCCTTTATATATAATCAAGATTGAGGCAAGTTTTATGTCATCCTGAAAGCTATTCACAACAAGGTTTTGCACAAATGAGACAACTTACTCCTCCATGCACATAAGTTAATAAGCTTCACATTGGGTAGTGTACAAAGCGTTCAGGTGCATGTTATCATTGTGGGCAGACAAGACATTTTATTAGCCAGTACAAAGGTTAGGTATAGAAACACTGTCTCAGCCTTCTGGATCCTTAGCAGCCTCTTCATCCTTAGTATGTGCTCCCCTACCAGATCCATAGTCTACTTAGGATTATAGTAGGAGGAGAGGTGGAGGATATAATTTAGGTTCTGCTTGTGACCAGAAACGCTTTTATGCACTCACAGGCTGACAGGATTCAAAGGCATCCCCAAATGTTTTCACAGGTATATTGATGAGACATTGTTATGCTGTTTATGCACTAGGACTTCCTAGATCTACATTTTCATATATGGCTCCATTCGTAGTAAGCCTGGTATGATACCTGAGTTATTATTGTGGTCAATTGAGGTATATATGTTGATTGATGACTTACTTGTAACTAGTAACATCTATCAAGGTTGTACAGTGATAATTGATTAATGTCCAACCTCTGCTAATTTAATTGAATTGATTATGCTAGATTTTGATGTTGTTAGAGCTATGGATTAGTTGGCAGCTTATTATGCTAATATCGATTGTCGTGCAAAGCCAGTTTGCTTTTATTTTCCAGGTGATCTTGCTTTGAATGGAAAGGTAATGCCTCCTCACTCATGGGTAAGTTTATTTCATACCTTAGAGCTTGTAAGCTAATTTCTAAAGGTTGTGTATACCATCTAGTTCATGTTAGGGACATTAAAAGGGAGCTAATGACCCTGTAGTCGGTCTCTATTGTGAATGAATTCCCAATGGTATTCCCTGATGCACTCCCAGGAATTACCATGAAAGGGAAATTGATTTTGCTATATATTTATTTCCTAATACATAACATATATCCATTCTTCCCTACAGAATGGCTCCTATAGAGCTAAGAGAATCGAAGGAACAACTGAAGGACTTACTTAATAAAGCTTTGGTGGGCCATATACATCCTGATGGGGTGCTCCAATGCTCTTTGTCCAAAAAACAAATAGCTCCTTATGGATGTGTATTGACTACAAATTACTAAATAAAGTAACTTACAAGAATTAGTATCCTTTTCCATGGATGGAAGACTTGTTCAATCAGTTACGGGGTGCCAAATACATTTTAAGGATCGACCTGCAATATTGGAAACACCAGTTGCGAGTCAGGGATGTTATTCTAAACACAACATTTAGGATGAGGTATGGACATTTTGAGTTCCTTGTCATGTCTTTTGGGCTTACAAATTATCCAGTAGCTTTTATGGATCTAATAAATCAAGTCTTTAAACCATTCTTGGAAAAAATTTTGATCTTGTTTATTGAGGACATCCTGATATATTCATTGTCAGAAGTTGAGCATGCAGAACACCTGTGAGCTATATTACAGACTCTCTAGGACAATAGGTTATATGCTAAATTCTCTAACTATGAATTTCAGTTAACTTATGTAGTTTTTCTTAGTTATGTTATTATTGTTGATGGTATCTATGTTGGGGGCCAGAAGATAGAAGCAGTGATAGCTTGTTGTGTCCCTTGAATTTGATAGAGGTTTATAGTTTTTTAGTCTTAGCAGGATATTATAGAAGGTTTGTGGAAGGATTCTCCACTATCTTTGCACTACTTATAAAATGATGCATAAAGCAGCTAAGTTTCAGTGGACTAAACCATGTGAATAGAGTTTTCAAGAGCTAAAGAAAAAGCTTACAATTGTACCTATCTTTGCTCTTCCACGTGAGACCAAAGGCTAAGTTGTACATTGTGATGCCTCGAGAATTGGCCTAGGTGGTGTTCATATGCAGCATGGTAGGGTTATTGCATATGCTTCCAAACAAATGTCTAAACATGAACAAAACTATCAAACTCATGATCTTGAGGTCGTAGATGTTGCCCAACTTACACCTCCTTTTAGAGGATAAAGCGGTCATTGTCAAGAAATAGAACCTAACAAAGGTTAGGGTCGAATCCACAGGGAATACATAGATTTAAGAGAATTCAATGATCGCAATTCGAGTGGTTAACCAACTTACTTCCCCAAAGGGAGAGGGGTTTCCATTTTCAATAATAAATGGAAAATAAAACTAAACTAACACAAGATAGAAATCAATATGGAGAGAAACTAGCGTGTGTGTTCCCCATGATTCCCCAATTCAGTATTACTAGAGCATAGTATGCAAGACCATAAGTTTTGTTCATCAAGCCCTTTGGTCAAAGGTGAGAGGTGTGAATTCACTAAGTGACTTGGCCCATCTCCATAGTGTGCAATACTAACCCTTACCAATCAGGTCTAGTATCGAATCCTGTCAATTAATCTCTTTTGCTCTTTATTACTACCTTGGTCCAGTCAATAACCCTAGGTGGGTTCTAATGTTGGCTACCATAAGCAAACATGCAAAAAAAAATTTGGTTAATACATGCATACACACTTTACATGAATTATGAATTATCCGATTTTACTTTGTTAGTTCTTTATGGTTCTCACAACCTCTAGTTATGGATTTAACTACTCATGCTTTGTGTAGATGCAATAATTGTGGATTGAGAAAACATAATTGAATACCTGCACAATAGAATTAAGAACAAGCAAATCCAACTTCAATAAGAATCACAAGGTTAAGGATGAAATTCAAAAACAAGGGTTCCCAAAGACTCTCTAATATGATCTCACAATTTTCTCTCTCTAATTACTGAGTTCTTTGAGTATTAGGTGAAAACTTATGAAAAATAACCTAAAAAGACCTATTTATATTAAGTAAAATACAAGTCCTAAAAAACATGAGAACTAGTCGGACACACCATGCAAAAAGGGTTTATAGGTCGTATTACATTCCACAACCCATAATTGGGGGCTCGTACTCTGTGGCTGGAATTTTAGACTTCAACCCTGCGACAGCCCTCTAAGACTCATAAAATGATTTATGACCAGTAAAAGCGTTACGTCTAATGAACTTCAGAAAGTCCCAATCTCTGATTCTCAGGGCATGAACCATCTTCTACGACTCATAAAACCTTTTATAGGTCGTCTGCATATTTGTAAATTAACTTCACAAAGTATCCCCTCACTGGAATTGTTCATGAAACTACCCTACGACTCGTAGAATGATCTACTGACCGTAAAAGTTCTCGTATAACAGCAAAAACCAACAACTTCTGCACTTTTTCTCAACATTGAGGCTAAACACATAATCCTACAAATATAAACACAAAAACACATAAAAGCAACTAACATCACATTGAAAACACAAAAAATTCCAAGTTTTAAGCATCAAAACTATTGTATTTTGGCATCACATCAACACCTTCAACATAAAATTGTTGCTTGTCCTCAAGCGATGGACTCAATCTATATAGATAATACAATAGCACAGACACCTCAACCTAATGGCATATATCACATAAATCTCAAACTCAGATACCCATACCAATTTTTAAAAATAAGATAAGATAGTCATCTAGGAAACCAATACAATCTAGTGCATGTGTACAAAACAATTGTGACAAGTGAGGTACTATCAACAATCAACAATCCCAGAACAAGTCTAGTGCTAAAAATGTAATGCAAGTGCCCTTACAGAATGAAGTCCCATATATATCACTCAAGAATGTTTTCATGTATAACCTTGGGACTATGCAAAATCACTCACTCTCACAAAAGATATTCATGCATCATGCCTAATACCATAAGCTTGCCTGTATACTCATGACTAAGAGCTTTAACTAACTAGACTAGGATCACTTTAGAATTTTTTGGACTTGTAACGTAGGCTCAGGGGGGCTTCGTATGGTATTTTAGGAAGATAGTGACCAAAGGCCCTCCTTGACACAAACGTTTCTACACTTTTGCCCTGCTAACTCTGTAATTCTCACCTCATTCTCCCTATTTCCCATTTCAATCTTTTTTGGGTGCTTTCTTTGATTTTTCAACTTTTTGACTTGTTTTTACCCTTCACTTTTCTTTTTAGATCATAACTATATTTTTCTTGCACCCAGTACCTGATTTTTCTTTCTCCTTTGTATTACTAATTTATTCTCTTATTTTTGTGTTTCACCTTTACACTAGCCACCGTCAACTTAGTATTTTAGCCTATGTTGAGGTGCACAATATCCGTCCTCAGAACCATGATACTTTTGGTAGCCACCCGTAATTGAGGTTTTTTGCCTCATTCAAGGTGCTTAATGTTAAAGGAGGGAGCAGGGCAATTTTAGGATTTTACAACTAATAAGACCAGTTAATCAATTATTTCCAAAGAAATGTACATGTTAGGCTCAAACATCAGGAACAAGGGATATATCACAGATTTGGTTGGTCATTTTAGGCTATGTGGACTATTAAGAACAATGTCCTAAGATCCTTTTCTAATCCAATTAATCTACAATATAACTTAGAGTAACAGGGCAAGTTTTCAGTTAGAACAAAACACATGAATCTAGCAAATTAAGCTCACACTCATGTGGCTCTACATACATTATCAATAAAAGACTCTCAGATCACACTTTTTATCTCAATTTTTACTCACTTATTGGAATAAACATTGTCACGCATCTAAACACACATGGTTTCTATCTAACTACCAATCAAAAATTTTGGTAGGTATCACTTTTCAAAGAAAATATAAAAACATGTTGTATGGTACAAGTATTAGTCCTGTATGCTACAAATACTATCTAAATATCCTAAACATGACAGTTTAACAGAAAATAAATATCCACCGGAAAAAAGAATACAAGAAAGAAAACCTCAGGATCAAAAATTGGAGTAGTTATAGACCTAAGCTACTCAGACTTCACTGAGGCCTATAACTACCCATTCCTCATCAAAAAAGATATGTGTTGTCTCCAATGCACAAAATCAAAGAAAAATAAATCATAAATGGGTTAAAAAAAACATACCTTGGTTCCTAAGCGCCAGTGTGTACCTTGGGTTGCCTCCCAAGCAGCGCCAGATTTATTGTCGCGGCATGACATAGATAGCTTGAGTACTCAGACTTCCTCAAGTTTTTGTGCTCCCTTACCAATGTCTATTACATGTTAGGGGGTTGTACCCATCAATGTCTTTAAATTTTGAGTTATGTTACCGGCTATCATGTCTCTCTGAATCAGATCTAATTGGGCTAACACATGTTCGAACTAATGATTGGGTCATTGATTCTGACATAATGAGATTCATCTTTTTAGTTTATACTGGCAATGTTGGAGTTAATCTCCCTCAAGGACTCATCTTGTGTGTCGAACCACTTTAACAACTGGCCAAGCATCTCCTCGACTCTGGAATTCCTAGCCCCTATGTTACAATTGTGGTAGGTGGGGGGATATAACAGTTACTTCTACTGCCTTCCCTGCGACCCTTATGGTTGGTGTGGTGACTTTCCTGAATGTCCCTTACGACAACTAGTTCTTGTGTCTGCTTCATTAGCCTCACCAGATTGTCACTATTTTGATCAAGCATCCCTCTCTAGATTGTCACTATTTAGAGCAAGCATCCTGATGAACTACGCATTAATTTTTACTTGCTCAGGGCTTATTCCCTCAGTACCCATGTGAGTGGTTGGATATTTCTTCTTGGGCCTTCATACGTGGTTTGATTTAGCCACCACATCCAGCTGCTCAGCAATTTCTGCGAATGGTTGGTTTACAAACAAATATCCCAAGAGGGTATTAGCACATGGTTGGCTATTTGGATCCAGAAGTTGATAGAAGCTCTCCACCAGGACATTGTCTACAATCTTATAGCTCAGTGCACTCCTCAACCATCTATTGAACTACTCCCACGTGGTACTAATCAAGTCATCGAGAAGTTGCTGATGATTTGGTCCTCTAACTTGAGCCTCTTCGATTAGGGAAGTACCTTTCCATGAAGGCCCTCTGCAATTCTACCCAACTGGTAATCAAACTTTGCAGGAGCTCAAATAGCCACAATGTTACATTGCCTATAAGAGATAGTGGGAAGACATAAAGTCCCACAGCATCCATAGACAGATTCTATGTCCCCATCCTAATCTTGCAAATGAATGTTGCATTGTGTAGGTGGCTCTGAGGATCCTCCGATGGTATGCCTGCATATAGCCCACAATTCTGCAGTATTTGAAGTAACCTACTCAAGACTATGAACTTTGTGTTTGCCAGTAGCGGTGGCAACACAATAGTTCCAGTCACCTCCATATCCAAACCATTCAGCCTCTATTGATTCCATTAGTAAGCAGTAACATTGAAATCTTGAGTCTGTGGAGCAATATCTTCCAAAGGAGGTGGGTTATCATTCTTACCTCCTCATTATTGTTCCTACTTAGAGCAGCATTAGCGGTGTTGTTGGAGTAGTCTTCGGCTATTCTCCTCAACGTGATGTGGATCTCTGAGTCAAATGTAGTTAAGGGATTTCCTTGGCTCTAAGTATTGGGTATACACTACAGTTACACCCTGAAAAAGAGCAAAAATAACAATCAAAAGTGACATATGCAAAATAAGTATTAACAACTGAATAACTATGAGTTATCTAAGTCTAGCCATACTCCCTGGCAACGGCGCCAAAATATTGATGTCACCCAAGTTACACTTCCTTTTTAGAGGATAAAGCGGTTGTTGTCAGGAAATAGAATCTAAACAAGGTTACGGTCAAAACCACAGGGAATACACAAACTCAAGATAATTCAATGATCACAACTCGAGTAGTTAATCAACTTACTTCCCCAAGGGAAGGGGTTGCAGTAATTAGTGGAAAATAAAAATAAACTAACTAATACATGAGAGAAATCAATATGGAGAGAAACTAGGGTATTGTGCTCCCCATGATTCCCCAACTCAGCATCACCATATAACCTAATTCTTTTCTAGCGCGTAGCATATGGGACAGTAAGTTATGTTTACCAAGCCTTTAGTCAAAGGTGACTGGTGAATTTCACTATGTGACTTGGCCCATATCTACAATGTGCATTACTATTCGTTACCTATTAGTCCCAGTACAACCTCCCCTTGGCCAAGTTTGGTTGATTAGACGAGAACACATTAATCAAATCCTGTTAATTGATCTCTTTTCCTATTCATTACTACCTTGGTCCAGTCAATAATACTAGGCAGATTCTAAAATTTTCCATCATCAGAAAACATGCAAAACGAAAAGAGTTAATTAATACATGCATATACACCTTCCAAGAATTATAAATTATCTGGCTTTACTTTGTTAATTTTTCATGATTCCCACAACAGTAGTTGCGGGTTTAGCTACTCATGCTTTCTGTAGATGCAAGAATTATGGATTGAGAAAACATAATTGAACACTTACACAATAAAATTAAGAACAAGCAAATCCAACTCAATAAGAATGACAAGCTTAAAGATGAAATTCAAACACAAGTGTTCTCAAAGACTTCCCAATGTGATCTCACAATTTTTTTCTCTCTAATTATTGAGTTTTTTGAGTACTAGGCGAAAACTTTTGGAAAATAACCCATTTATATTAAGTAAAATACAAGTCCTAAACAAAATAGTCGAATTGGACGGGATGCCATATGAAAGGGGTTTATGGGTCGTATCATATTCCACGACGCATAATTGGGGTCTCATACTCTACTGCTGGAATTTTGCACTTCAACCCTACCACATACCTCTTCGACTCGTCAAATGGTTTACGACCATAAAGGGGATTTCGTTTGATAAACTTCAGAAAGTCCTTATCTTTGATCCTCAGGGCATAAACCATCTTCTGCAACTTACAAAACCTACTGCGGCTTGTATGTATGTTAGTAGAATTAACTTCAAAAATAGCCCCTCACAAGAATTGTTCATGAAATGACCCTACAACTCGTAAATGGTCTCGTATAATAACAAAAACCAGCAACTTCTATATTTTCCCCATATTTAGGTCAAACCTATAATCTTACAAATATAAACACAAAAATACATAAAATGAAACGACCCCAAAAAGTTCAAGAAAATGTGCCTCGAAAATGTCCGAAATCATAATTTTGATATATCTCAAAATCCATGCGTTATTTCAAAAATTTGACTTCATATTCCTGATCAGGGGGTCAAGTTGAGTAGGAAATGGATCTAACCCCAATTTTACAGCAACCGTAGCAAAATTCAAAAATCCCAAGATTGCAAATTCAAGTGTCCAAATGCGTATTTTGCGTACCGGGCCTCGGTGCATTTTCGGTTCAGTTTTTTTAGTCCTCTCCAAGGCTTCTGAGTCATGGGCCTATGTTTTACAATGCGTGAAAATACCTATACTTTTTTATATTTCACCTTTATATCATACAAGACATTCCTCAAAACTCTGTCAAACACTTAGACTATTATTTCACTCAAAATCAAGGGTTTCAAACTCACTTCTAGATTCAAGTAATTCAATCAAGCTCGAAGTCTCCATCTCTAATCTTCTTCAATAATTCTCCAAAGTGAAGGTATGTGGGTTTCTTTCATGCATGAATCCCTTTCACCCATGATGCACAAGCTTCCTTTTGCCTAAAATTGCATGGTTTAAAGTTGATTTACTCATGGGTCTTACTTATTATCAATTTCACTATACACTCTGTTGGGTTTACAAAATTGTGATAGTTTTAGCATGTTTTGAGCTATGAAACCAAGATTTGTTGTGAGAATTGATAAAGGATTTTGATGTATATTGCTTGAGGGTGTTACCAACTGTCTATTAGTGGTTTAGCACTGAATTTAGTTGCATGATTTCACTCTTGAATTACATGATTTTACATTAGCATTACATATCCGTCAAGTGTTTGGTAAAATATCCGAATTATGATTCTTCAGTTATTGAAGGTCTAGAGCATGGTACTTGAGTTGAATGACTTTATGATGATAAAAATATATTGTATATGTGTTGATTTCATTATATGCTTCTATAGTGTTGTATGTTGACTATAACCTTATTAGGAGGTTGATACCTTGACCAGTATGATAGAGGGTGTGATGTCCATTAACCTTGTTGAGGGGTTGATGTCTTGACCACTATGATGGAGGGTGCGATGCCCATTAATCTTGTTGAGGCGTTGATAGCTTGACCACTATGATGGAGGGTGTGATGTCCATTAACCATGTTGAGGGGTTGATACCTTGACCATTACCAAGGTATGCTAAGCCTTGGATTCAAAGTACTAGTTTCTTGGTCAATGATGATGGTATTTTCTTACCTAAGTAATATGTCCTATATAGACATGTTTTACTTCAAGATTCATTCATACATGTCATATTGTTAGCATGCTATTCATTGCTTATGATTATGCACTTTGCCCATGTTACCTGCCTATTGTTGCATTGCATCCTACATACTTAGTACATTCAAATGTACCAACGCATACTCTATGGCAACATAATGTTACCATGTATATACCGGAGCACTATTTGGTCATCCTCCCCCTCCACATAGCTAGTACGATTTGTCCCAAGCATGTTGGTGAGTCCTCTATTATGGGGACGATGTTTATGATCATATGCTATGTTTTAAGACTATATTTATTTATTGTATACTTTGATTATGAGGATGAGACCAGTTGCTTGTCTTGAACCCCGCTATTATCTATTTAGTAGAAGTGTCAATGGACATGTTATGTATCTATGCTATGAGATTTGATTCTCTCTTGACTCTTGTTGATTAAGATATGAAAGATGTCTCTGAGCCCCGATTATCCCTATTTACTATCTCTTGTTATTATTTTACTTGCTTCCACAACCAAGGATGTGTGATGATATGCTAAGAGGCTTGTTTGGGGTCCCTTTGGGTTCCCCAATCATCGGTCACGTCTAAGTCCTAGGCTTAGGTTGTGAAAAAGATGGTATCAGAGTAGTAGGTTGTTAGATCCTCGAATTCCATCACACCACATCAATTAGAGTCTTATTTATGGTTGTGTTGTGCACCACAACTATGAGTAAAAGTCTATGAGATATTTTAGGAAATGTTTCCCTTCTTTTTGGTCAATGTAATGCTATAGAGTTGAGGTAAGGTTATTTTTTCCCCTAACAATTGTTTTATGGTATATAAGTTGATCATGCCTAACACAGGAGGGAGAAGAGCTCTTATACCCAAAGGACGACTGACCTACCTTGCTCCTCAAGCTCCTCAAGGTGGAGGGGCTACTGAGATTGAGTTTCAAATTGTTATAGCCTTGTTGGCCAAGGCTTTGACCGCTCAACTCAACAGATCGGTGGTTACCCTTGAGACTTCAAATGGTAAGAGTGGAGATGGACAGGCCAAGAGGGCCCATTTTAAAGGAAAATAAATAAGCCTTAAAGATAGAGATGATGCTATGTTTCCAACATGTGGTAAGGTTCATAGAGGCCCATGGTTGAAGGGCACCAATGCTTGTTTCCGTTGTGGTGAAGAGAGGCATAAGAGGAAGAATTGCTCGGTAACCCTAAAAGGGGGAAGAAGAAGGATTCAATGTGAAGAAATTAATGGTGGAATGACTAATCCCAAGTGTAAAAAGTGTGGGAAGGGCATGGTGGCCTATGTTTGAAGAAGTCTAATGCTTTCTTTGGTTGTGGTAGATTTGGGCACAAAGTTAGGCGTTGTCCTCATGCTCAACCAAAAGGTAGAGATGATGGTCCTCTAGGACAAGGTGCCAATGTGGGCCAAAGAGGGAGGGAAGATCATCAAGGTTGTACCCTAAGGCACAATCAATTTTTCACTCTTCTAGGGAGGCAAAGAGGGGGTGATAAGATGCCCGATGTTGCTATCGGCAAGTTAGAGGTTTTTCTTGATCTCATTGTGCATTCTTTGATGGTTTCAAGAGTTGCTATTTCTTTCATGATTCCTTTGTTGCTAGTATGATTTGGTCATGTGTGTCTATTATTGTTAGAAGGATCTATGGGTTGCTCAAGTTCTCATTTCATAGGGTCTTGTCTTGTAATTTTGGTTGAACTTAGCTTGATGGGATGAAGGTCTTGGTGTGGTTTGCCTACTTCCATATCATGCTTCTGATGAGTGTAAAACCCGTAAGTTTGTAATATGATGCTTAAGAATTGTCGATTTATTTGTTCAACCACAATTGGTTAGTCGCTTATCTAAGCTTGATCTTTGGTTGAGGTTTTGTCCCCAAGTGAGGATGAGGATATGTGATATCCCCAAGTGTCTTTTTGGATTAGGAGTGAGCATTTTAGGTATGGTTGGAGTTGTTTGGTTGACTTATGCACCAACTATGTTTATGGGTTTCATGAATAGGGTCTTAAAACCCTACCTTGACATATTTATGGTGGCCTCTAGTGGTATAGCATTGATTTATTTAGAACTTCTGAACCATTTGGGGGAAGTGTTGCAAGTCTTGGGGGATGAGAGGTTGTTTGCTAAATATGATAGATGTAAATGGAAGATAGCAAGATAGCAATTAGAATTCTTTAAGGATTAAGATATGAGTGTGCTTTATCTTCCCGGTAACGCTAATGTTGTTTTCAGTGCTCTAGGTAGCCTAGAATATGTTGAGGATGGTGGCAAAGAGGTGAGTAGAGAGGTCCATCGGTTTGCTAGATTGGAGGCTAGGTTGGAGTAAGTTGAGCATAGTGGTGTAGTATTCTTGATGGTTCCAAATCTTCTTTGGTTGAACGGGTTAGATTAAGCAAGGCCTTGATTCCACCTTATTAGAGTTGGAGGTTTCGGATGAAAGGTGGTAGAGTGGAGGTTGTCTCCCAAGTGGGAAATGGTGGCTCATGGTACCAAGTGGGCTATGTGCGAATAAGGTTGACAATGAGTTTAGAGTTGTGAATCCTTATAGAGTGTAGAGGAGGATCGGTAAGGTTGCTTCAGGATTGGAATTATCTGGGGATATGGTCATGGTTTGTCCGATTTTTCATGCTTCTAGGTTGAAGGGATATGGTGGTGACTCCAGTGCTATAGAACTCATAAGATTGTGGGTGTTGTGAAGGATAAGTTGACTTAGAAAGAGGTCCCTATGGAGGTATTGGATGGAAGGTTTGAAGAAGTTAATTGCTAAGGGTGTAGTTTTCGTTAAGGCCCTTTAGAAGAATCGTGAAGTCAAAAGTGTCTCTCGGGGAGATGTTGTGGGCATGGAAAAGTGATAGGCGTACCTCTTTCATTCTATTCAAACTCATGATAACATGTCAAATTCTTTTTCTCGTGATTTCAAGTTTATATTTTAGCCCCTATGTCATTTGCATGCATTAATGTTTATGTTGACATGTTCATGAAGATTTTTGACATTTATGTTGAGATTTTGAAAATGGTGTTTTAAATGTATTGTTATATTCTTGTTGGGGTTGATCTGCTCGTGTTACTCTTCTTATGTACGTTTTTTTGACATTCATGGACGAATATTCCCAAGGGGGAGATATTGAAATGACCCCAAAAAGTGTCCGAAAATGTTCCTCGGAAATGCCCGAAATCGTAATTTCTAAATATCTAAAAATTCGTGCATTATTTCGAAAATCCAACTTCATATTCTTGATCAGGGGGTCAAATTGAGTGGGAAATGGGTCTAACCCTGATTTTAGAACAACTATAGCAAAATTCGAAAATCCCAAGTTTGCCAATTTTAGTGTCCAGGCGCGTTCTTGGTGCGACGCGCTTCTGTGCATTATCTGTTAAGTTTTTTTTAGTTCGGTCCAAGGCATTTGAGTCTTGGGCCTAAGTGTTCCCATGTAGGAAAATACCTATACTTAGTCATATTTCACCTTTGTATCATACAAGATATTCCCCAAAATCCTCTCAAACACTTAGATTATTATTTCACTCAAAATCAAGAGTTCCAAACTCACTTCTGGATTCAAAAAAATCAATGTTCCAAACTCACTTCCGGATTCAAAAAAATCAATGTTCCAAACTCACTTCCTGATTCAAAAAATTCAATCAAGCTCAAAGTCTCCATCTCCAATCTTCTTCAAGGATTCTCCAAAGTCAGGGTATGTAGGTTTGTTTCTTGGGTCCCTTTCACCCATGATGCCCAAGCTTCCTTTTACCTAAAATTATATGATTTAAAGTTGATTTACTAATGGGTCTTACTTATTATCAATTTCGGTGCACACTATGTTGGGGTTAATGAAATTGTGACTGTTTTAGCTTGTTTTTAGCTATGAAACCAATATCTATTGTGAGATTTGATGAAGGGCTTTGATGTATACATCTTGAGGGTATTACCAAGTATCTATTAATGATTTTACACTGAATTTACTTGCATGATTTCACTCTTCAATTGTATGGTTTTACACTAGCATTACATACCTGTCAATTATTTGATAAATGTGCGAATTATGATTATTGAGTTGTTGAAGATTAGAGCAAGGTATATAAGTTGAATGACTTTATGATGATGAAAGTATGTTGTAGATGTGATGATTTCATGATAAGTTTCTATAGTGTTGTATCTTGATCATAACCTTGTTGAGGGGTTGATACCTTGACCACTATAATGTTGGGTGTGATGTCCATTAACCATGTTGAGGGGTTGATATCTTGACCACTATAATGGAGGGTGTGATGGCCATTAACCTTGTTGTGGTATTAATACCTTGACCAGTATGATGGAGGGTGTGATGTCTATTAACCTTGTTGAGGGGTTGATACCTTGACCACTATGATCGAGGGTGTGATGTCCATTAACCTTGTTGAGGAGTTGATACTTTAACGACTATGATGGAGGGTGTAATGACCATTAACCATGTTGAGAGGTTGATATCTCGACCACTACCATGGGAATTCTAAGCCTTGGATACGAGTACTAGTTGCTTGTCTTTGATGATGGTCTTTTCTTACCTACGTAATATGTTCTATGCAGGCATGTTTTACTTTAAGACTCATTCATACATGTCATATTGTTAGTATACTATTCATTGTTAATGATTATGCTTTTTCCTATGTTGCCTATCTATTGTTCCATTGCATCCTACATACCTAGTACATTCAAATGTGCTAACGCGTACTCTACGCCTACACGATAGTACCATGTAGGAATCGTAGCACCGTTTGGTCATCCTCCCCCTCCACGTGGCAAGTACGATTTCTCCCAAGCTTATTAGTGAGTCCTCCTTTCTGGGGAGATATTTATGATCTCATGTTATGTTCTATGACTATCTTTCTTTATTGTATACTATGTTTATGAGGATGAGCCCAGTAGCTTGTCTTAGCCCCCGCACTTATCTATACCATAGAGGTGTCATTATACATTTATGTATCTATGCTATGAGATTTGATTCTCTTTTGACTCTTGTTAATTAAGATATGAAAGACATCCCTTAGACCTGGTTATCCCTATTTACTTTTGCTTGTGATTTATTTTACTTTCTTCCGTGACCAATGATGTGTGATGATATGCTAAGAAACCTATTTGGGGTTCCTTCAGGTTCCCCATTTGCCAGTTACGTCTAGGCCTTAGGGTTGGGTCTTGACAGAAAACCAACTAACATCAAATTAAGAACACACACAATTCCAAGTTTTAAGCATCAAAAGTGTGATATTTTGACAACATATTACTCGCTGCAATTGTTTTTACCTTAGAGAATTGGAGGCATTATCTACATAGAGTTCATATTGATGTTTTAACAGACCAACAAAGCCTTTAATATTTATTTACGCAAAAGAAATGGAACCTGTGACTGAAGTAAAGGAGGGATATGATGTGGATCCTGAGCTTATGACACTGAGGGAAAGTATTCTTCCACAACAATATTCTTCATTTGAGATAACTGGTGATGGAGTCCTTAGGTGCTAGTGTTTATGTGTTCCAATCATCGGAGGGTCTATGCCAACATTCTCTTTGAGGCCCAACATTTTAGATATTCAGCCCACCATGGAGTGACCAAAATGTATTGAGATCTTTAACAAATCTATCGGTGGAAGGGCATGAAATAGCATGTTGAGGAGATGGTAGACCAATGTCCCAACTGTTAGCAAGTTAAAGCATAACATCAAAAACAAACAGGCCTAGCTCAGTATATTAACCTTTCGTTATGGAAATGGGACATGATAAATATTGACTGCATCACTAGATTACCTTATAATCCATGCAGGTATGATTCTATTTGGGTAATCATTGACAGGCTGTTAAGATCTGCTTATTTCTTGCCAGTAATAATGACATTCAGTAGAAGAGCAAGCTAGACTTCATATTCAAAAGATTTTTGGCCTTCATGGAATTCCATTATCTATTATCTTGGATCTAGGGGCTCAATTTGCATCATATTTTTTGAAATCTTTTCAAAACGGTGTAGGCACTCAAGTAAAACTTAGCACATGACATTCAGATTGTCAAGGATATGTTATGTGCCTGCGTATATGATGTTAAAAGAAGCTAGGATGGTCACCTACCTCTTATCGAGTTCACTTATAATAACAATTTTCAAGCTAGTATTCAAATGGCTCCTTGTGAAGCATTATACGGGCAAAGGTGCAGGTCATCAATCGATTAGTTTGATGTCAGAGAGGCAAAATAGCTAGGTGCTAAGCTAGTCTAGAAGCAATGGAAATAGTGAAACTTATAAAAGACACATTGCAAATACCCCAGAGTCGGCAAAAGTTTTATATAGATGTCCAATAATGAGGCACCGAGTTTAATGTAGAAGATTGGTTTTCTTTGAAAGTATCACCTATGAAGGGTATCATGTGATTTTGAAGGAAAAGGAAGCTCAATCTTAGGTATGTGGGACTATATAAGATTGTTTGAAAAACTAGCAAGTTTTCATATGAGCTTGATTTGCCTTCAGAATTGGGAGCTGTCCATCAGTGTTTTATGTATCTATATTGCAGAACTGCATTGGAAATCCTTCACATATTTCTCATATTGAGTATATCCACATTGCTTGAGAATTGACTTATGATGAACATATTGGTTTAACAGAAAATTAAATATCTACAAGGAAAAAGAAGCACAGGATGAAAACCTTGGGATCAAAAAAATAGGGGAAGTTATGGACTTGAGGCTACTCTGACTTCACCTTAATCCATAACTTCTCACACCTCACCAAAATAGGATACTTTTTCCTCAAAGTAAAAACAAGTACTAAGTTGAACATAATAAAAACATAGACTTAGATATATATACACTAAAAAAACAACATTTAAAAACCAATATCCAAAACCAAAATAAAGACATTATCCAACATAAAACATTTAAAACCCAACATCAAAACAATATTGTCTAACAAAAGGACAAAATATCAATAAATAAAAGTAAGACTTGGGGTCAAAAAGGGTCAAACATCATGGTGCATCAAGCACCAGTCTCTAGGTGGTCTGCCGGTTCTTGAGGCACCAACTCCTCCTCAGCAATCCGTGAACTATCCTCTCCCTGTGGGGTGTGCTACTCCCAATCTCTCTAAATAGCCGCCAACAATAGCGAATCCTGTATCGCCTCCTCAAGTATGGGCTCCTCGTCTACCCTCAACCTCTTCTACACTAGCTCTGGATCATCATCATGCTCAAGGGGGCTCTTTCTACGAACGTTCGAATGGTCGACTGGCCAATCGAATGCCTCATCACCAGCCGGTGCTACCTCCAAGACTGCAATTAGGGCTGCTAACATCTGTAATAGATTGGCCCTAAACTTCGCCAACTCTTCAGTCACCGCGCTCATGTCAGCAGGCCAATCTCCCTTAAGACTCCCTGGACTCTCGCCTCGAAGGCATCTACTCGGGCATCCACTGCTCCAACTGTCTCATCTACCAGATTGCAGAAGAATGCCTTCATCCTCTCCTCTGAGTCTCATATGGTTTGATCAACCCATGGCCGGACCCGTGCTGATAGCGCCTAAAGCTTGGACTCTGCTGTAGCCATCCTGCGTAATAGGCCTGAAAAGCAATAGCAGAAATAATAGAATCGACCTGTAAAGAAGTTGTTGCTGGTGCTGGAGTACTAGAGGATGGTGTGGACTCGATCCCTACAGCAAGCGTGGGATCTGTAGTAATTGAAGTAGTACCTGCAGTTGCTGGAGGTGCATCTGAGTCGGAGGCTCTACCAAGAATGGCTCTAGAATAGGAGGAGCAATAGCTCTCTATAGGGATATAGGGTTCTCATCGGCCTTGATTAAGTAGGGATCCATCATATACAATGCTTCTACATGGGGTCCAAGTGGAGAGAGACTAACACCCCAGCCGCCTTGCATAACTTGTGTATCAAAATATGAAATGGCAAGACCTACTGAGTGCGAATTGCTGACACATGTATTTATTCTCCCATAACCTGAGCCCAATCAATCTCGTACTCCACCAAAATGCTATCCAATAACATAGCTCTCTCTAATGTGATCACATTATCCATGAAAGTGGGTCTGATGCACCAGTGATAATGGACCACCAAAATTTTTCCCTAAATCAGAGATGTGCCTTCAAAATATGCTCTGCGTGGTTCGTAACCCATGTTGGCTTAATGTCCTCCTCATAAATTTTACTTTCTATCCACCTAAGGCGTTCTGCTCTTAACCTGGCATCCTTCTGATTCCCTACCTTTCTCATTTCTACAATCCTATGATCAACGGCCTGGCCCAACACTATGAGGTATTGTCCACTTTGGGGAGTTACGTGTCACCGTCCCCCTCACGGTTTTGTCCTCAAAAGGCGCCTCACAATGTTAGTTCCAGTCCTTTACTAATATAGCCCAGGAACTCCCCCTCTTTTTCCGATGTGGGATTCGCCTAAGTGAGCTACAGCGTTATGTATCGCCGTCCCTGCACTCACCCCCCATAGGGACTCAGTGTCCTCGCTGAGGTTTGCCCCACCACTGTACTAGCAGAGAGTCGACTCTAATACCAACTGTAACGGCCTGGCCCAACACTGTGAGGTATCGTCTGCTTTGGGGCGTTACGTCTCGTCGTCCCCCTCATGGTTTTGTCCTCAAAAGGCGCCTCACAATGTTAGTTCCAGTCCTTTACTTATATAGCCCAGGAACTCCCCCTTTTTTTCTGATGTGGGATTCGCCTAAGTGAGCTACAGGCGTTACGCATCGCCGTCTCTGCACTATTCCATAGTGGAATGTGGCACTCTATAGCTTAGGCCAAACTGCACTCTTTGAATGGTTTCTTCTAAGATATCAACAACCTCCCCTCTGACTAGGACTTTACTCAATAGTGGCATCTCAATGGGCTTTTTAAACCTTGGCAAATCTCTGCGTATAGCAGCATAGTAGGAGGCATAAAACTCCCTACCTACATTAGGGGCATACTTCCCCAGTTCTTATGATAACGAACCAAGTCCATGCCGCTCAAGTTTAGCCTCTAACCATGGTACACTGCTTAGTCATGAATCTTTCAGCTTAGTTTCCTCGTGGAATCTCCTCACTGGCCTCCCTTGGCTTTTCAGCTCCAGTCCCTTTTCATAGATATATTGCATCCTCGGAACACACTATCTAGTGTTTTGTGGGTCTATGAAGGTGACAGTGTAAGCAGAATTGGCTGGATGTGGAGGAGTAGTATCCTCATGCTGAGCTTGAGATACCTCTAGGGAACCGGACTTAAAAAGTGAGGCATCATCATCTGACCCTTCCTCGTAACCCTCTTCTTCGAACTGGGAGGGGTTATCTACTTTCATCGAAACTCTTGTTTTGCTCTGACCAGGGGTGTATTGGCTTCTGGGTTAGGGTACATATTTATCTCCATAGTAGATTGATCCTCATTAGATGTTCCATCCCTCAGTTGGTATCCCGGATTTGGGGCAACGACTCTTCATCCTCTTGGCGGCATTATTTCTGCAAAATCATCACAAACCAAAGCAAGAGTCCCATGATGTCTTGTACATAAAGTAATCAAACAAAAAACAATAATGTTTCTTAAATAAAATACTTGAACTAGATGTAGGGTTGCAGATATGAGGTGGAGGTACAACTCGTAGGGTGTCCTACGAGTCGTAGGCCGGGGTCATATCCCATTTTAGAGACATTTTGAAATTTCAAATCAATGTCACAAAACTACCACTACAACTCATAATAATTGTTAATAGTCATAGGTAAGTCTCGTCTGGAAATGTTAAGGCACCTTAGATGACTGTTGCCTTCTACAAAGGGCCACTACGACTCGTAGTGAGACCTACCACTCGTAGTGGGTCCTTGTAGCAGAAAATAGAGAGCACCCTATGAAATCACCCCTAAAAGTGCCAAAAAATATGGCTCAGAATGCTTGGAACATTCATTATTTCAAAAATCCGACTTCATATTTGTGATCAGGGGGTTAAAATTAGGTGAAAAAGGGTCTAACCTTGATTTAAGAGCAAAAAACTAGCCATTATAATTTTTTTAGTGACGAATTGCAGAGAGCTTTTCGTGATACCTTCGTAACGCGCCTTGGGGGCGCTTTAGTGTAAACTCCTCTCTGCGACGCGGAAATGTGTATTTCGTCTGGCAGTATTTTCCTGTGTGGTTGTAACACCCCACATTTTACATATACTAGCTTTATGCAAATGAAACATGATATAGCTTTTCAAATTAGCTCCAACATTTTTAGAAGTGCTTGAATCTCAAATTCGAAGGCGACATGTATGTCTAACGCTGAAGAGGGGCGAGTGTGTATAAGTTTTAAGTCAAATTGAGGAGATCATGACCTTAAATGAGGTGAATGGAGTTAGGTGCTTGTAGGATTTAGGAAGTTAGTAGGTGTGTCACCTACTTTCTTAGCTTAAATTTGCTAGCTAGACAGAGATGAGGCCCGACTGAATCTTTCCAAGTCCGATTATGAATAAAGTCTGTGTCGAGGGAGTAACTTTAACCCAAGTTTTAGCATCATAAATAGACTATATTTTCATCCCAAGAGGGATATACAAAGAGCCCAAAGACAACACAATATCTTTGATAATTTAGGGCCAAACTAACTAAGAGAAAGGGGGAAAATAGGCAGCAAAGACCCACAATTTGGAGCCCCTTAAGGCCCAAGTGGAAGGGCCAAAATGGTACATTAATCACTTGATAAAACAAGGCTTATAATGGAAAAGTAATTCAGCCAAGTTCTCCCTTAAAAGAGGCTTATAAGCATCTCACTCAAGTCATTTAACTTCACAAAAAATCAGATTGTTTTTCCAAGTTCTCTCTCAACTCTTTCTTAACTTTACAAGGAGCCACAAGAGACTTTTAAGGTTCTTGGAGAAGCCCTATACTTTGAGGGTAAAGGTAAGTAAAAATACATATGTGTTTAGTATGATTTTTCTTATGTAAAATAAGAGACTAGGCTGGTTATGTTTATGCTGAAATTTTTGGACAGCATGTATCCTAAGGATTGTTGTGCACTTTTCTTGTTGATGAAGAGACTTTTCTCTTCTTGGTTGTGCACTTTTCTTGTTTATGAAGAGACTTTTCTATTCTTCATTGGCTGGATTATGAAGTAAAATTTATGTTTTTAATAAGGTTTAGTTTTGCAGTGATATGACAAGGATGCTGCACCACTGTTACAGTCTGCAAAAATGAGTTATTGTGCAATATCATAAGTGTGCTCTTAATAGGAACTTGTGGGCTGATAATCGGAGATTTTTGTTTCATGTTCTCCATATAATTTAAAACTATTTTTGCACTATTTTAGGACTGTTTTTATGTGTATATATGGTGGGGACTATTTGGTTAAAGTTGGAACAGATTTGGGATTGTTGACATCGAAATGTAGCGAGACGACATAATGTTATGCCGCCTACTTGTGTGTTGTATAGAATTGTTATGTGTTGTGATTTTAGGCTGTTGTAAGACTATTATAGCACTAAAACAGGCTGCACATGATATGTATATGAGAATGTGTATTAGAAAATACGATTAGAGGCAGAAAGATTGAAAGAATACACTCAAGTTTATAATTACATGCTTGCTACCCCTGAGTTTTTTTTTTATGAGATTGGGCTGCCAAGATGTGTCTATTGGATGCTAATGCTAGTTTTACCACCTACTATATTGTATATAAGTATTTAGAGGAAGGGGAGGTTATCTCAAGGTAATAGTGAGGTCGTACAGCGAGGTATGTAAGACTACTCGATTTCGTATTACTTGGCATGAAATCTAGATTCTTCCTTGGCACATAAAGGCACTTACCAACTCCGACACAACTATTAACTGTGTCTCCACTCTTTCACATGTTCATATGCTCTCATACATAGTCGCCTTCAAATCATGTAGGAGTACAGATATCCAACTGTTGTTACCAAGCTCCAGGTTGCTCCGGAGCTTTGTGTGTCTAGAGCTTATATTTTTATATTGTATAGTTAGACAACGCGGGGCCTGTCCCAACCCTTATCAGATACTTTTATTTATCTAAAGGCTTTGTAGACTAAGTAAACTAAAGTGTAGTCATGTCTCGTACTTTAGACAACGTGGCCCCAACGGCCTAGTCATATGCCTTCCTTTTGGCTTGTTATTACTGTTTACTTTCTTAAAAGCATGCTGAAAGTATAAATCCCTTATAATATGTACAAAATGCACATGGATACAGGTTGGTTCCCCTGAGCCTTATCGGCAACGGGTGCCAGTCTGCCTTAATGGGACTTTGGGCATGACAGAAGTGGTATCAGAGAGGGTCATTCTAGGGAGTCTACAAAGCGGTGTCTATGTAGAGTCTTGTTTATCAATGTGTTGTGCACCACATTTATAAGCAGGAGGCTACGTGGCATTTAGGAGTTGTCACTTTCTTTTCATTCTTTAGATCGTGTCATAGAGCCAAGTGTAATAGGTGATGGGGCGCATTATCACCAACTGAGATGAGGGTTAGTACTCATCCACCTAAGTGACGGGGCAGCATCATCACTAACCTACCAAAGGGTTGTACATTTGGAAATCCAGCTTGGTCTATTCTTCACATATGATTTCTCATTTTAGCATGAGTTACTTAAGCATGTACTTATGCATTGATCATTAATGCCATATTGCTATCCCATGCCTATTGTCTATTATTATGCATGTTGATTATGAAGCTTATCTTTTGTGCATTACATCCCACATACTTAGTACATTCAAATGTACTAATACATACTCTTGCCTACATGATATCACCATGTATGAACCAGAGCTCAAGTTGATCATCCTCCTCCTCTGCGTGGTTAGACGGTATTATTTCAAGCTTGTTGGTGAGTCCTCCACTTCGGGGACCTTGGTGTATGTTCTTCCTCTTAATTTGTATTAAGACACTTTCTCATGTTCTAATGACTATGAGGGTGAGCCCGGTAACTTTGTCTTGGCCCCCGCTCTATCTATGTATTAGAGGTTCTTGTTGGATGTGTTATGTATCTATGTATTAGCTTTGACTCTTGTCTCTTGATTATAATGTTTATGCAAACCTTTTATTAGACCCATTGCCCCTGTTCTTATTCTATATGTCTTTCATATGCTTTCGCAACCATGGATGTGTAATGACAAGTTAAGGGGCTTGTTTGGGATTCCTTCGAGTTCCCTTTCGTCATGTCACATCTAGGCCCTAGGTCTAGGTCATGACAAACTTGGTATCAAAGCACTGGGTTGATAAATCCTCGGAGTCCAACACACTGCGTCGATTAGATTTCTATTCATGGTTGTAAAGCATGTCATGACTATGAGTTGGAGGCTATAAGACGTTTTACTATAGAGTTGTGATAAGTTTTCACCCCTAATGATTGTTCTTTGCTATTCTTGATCATGCCAAACACTAGAGGAAGGCGTACCTAAACTTTCGAGGGGCAACCTACCAATGGTGAGCTCTGCATGCTCTTACTATACTTGCCTAAGTGGTGTCCAACCAAGTCCCACAAGGGGCCCAAGCCCCTCATGCTACTACCATGGGAGCTAGGGTAAGAGATTTCATGAGGATGAATCCTCCGACTTTCCATCGGTCAAAGATGGATGAAGATTCACAAGAGTTTATCGATGAGGTCTACAAAATCTTATCTATCATGGGTGTTGGGCCAAATGAGAAAGTGGAGTTGGTAGTGTATCAACTCAAGGGGGTAGCCCAAATTTGGTATGATCAATGGAAGAGTGAGAAGTGTAATGGCTTTGTGGTGCTTTGGGAGGAATTCAAATTGGTCTTCCTTAATCGATTCTTCTCTCTTGAGCTTAGGGAAGCAATGTTAGTTGAGCCTACGAACATGAAACAAGGTTCTATGAGTGTGAAAGAGTGTACCCTCAAATTTAATCAACTTTCAAAGTATGCTCCTCACTTGGTGGCCGATCCTAAGTCAAGGATGAATAAGTTTATTATGGGGGTTTTCGATTTGATAAGTGAAGAATGCCAATCCGCCTTATTTATTGGTGACATGAACTTGTCTCGGTTGATGACATATGCCGAGCAAATGGAAGAAGAGAAGTTGAGAAAAAGAAGGGCCCATGAGGCCAAGAGGGCCTGTTTTAAGGGCAAGTTCCACAAGGGTGTTAAAATTCCACAAGGCCAAAGGCCTCCTCATGCTACAAATAGGGAGGTTACCAACGACTTCCCTAGACCTCAAGGTATTGATGGTGTGGCTCCGAATGATGTGTGTCCTAGATGTGGGAAAAGTCATAATGGCCCATTTTTGAAGGGTACTAGTGCATGATATGCTTGTGGGGAGCTTGGTCACAAGAAAGTAGATTGTCCAAGAAACTGTGGCAAGGTTCGGGGTGCAAATGTGGTCCCATTAGGTAGACATGATCCCCAAGGTGGCGCCCCAAGGAACAACTTATTTTATGCTCTACATGGGAGGAAAGGGGTTGGTGAGGTCTCCAACGTTGTTACCAGTATGTTGAAAATCTTTGATATTGATGTACATGTTTTGATTGATCCGGGTGTCACCCTTTCCTTTGTTACCTCCTTTGTTGCGAAAGAGTTCCATGTTAGTCAGAGTTGTTTCATGAGTTATATGAAGTGTCTACTCCTATTGGTGCATCTATTGTTGCTAGGAGGGTTTATAGAAATTGTTCGGTTTGCATCTCGCATAAAATCCTACCTTGTGATCTTGTTGAACTAGATATGGTTAATTTTGATGTTATTCTTGGGATGGATTTGTTGCATGCCTACTATGCTTCTATTGATTGTAGAACCCGTAGGGTCAAGTTTCAATTCCCAAATGAACTCGTCCTTGAATGGGAAAGTCATGATATGATAGTAAGGGGTAGGTTCATCTCATGCATTAAAGCCCATAGGTTGATTTCCAAGGGATGTTTGTATCATGATGTGAAGTTTAAAGATATGGAGTCTAAAGTCCCTTCCATTGAGTCGGTTCTGGTTGTAAGTTAGTTCCTTGATGTCTTCCCAAATGACCTTCCCAGTGTACCCCCCCGAAAGGGAGATAGATTTTTGCATAGATCTCCTTCCCAACGCTCAACCTATCTCCATTCCTCCTTATTATATGGCCCCGGCGGAATTGAAGGAGTTAAAGGAATAATTGAAAGATTTGTTGGAAAAGGGATTTTTTAGACCTAGCCAATATCCTTAGGGTATATAGGTGTTGTTTGTAAAGAAGAAAGATGGTGCACTTAGGATTTGTATTGACTACCGGCAACTCAATAGGGTCACTACAAAATAGATATCCTCTTCCAAAAATTGATGACTTGTTTGACCAATTGCAAAGGGATAGCTTTTTCTCTAAGATTGATCTTCAGTGCAGGTACCATCAAGTATGGGTGAGGGAGTGTGATATTCCCAAGACGTCCTTCCGGACCAGATATGGACACTACAAATTTGTGGTAATGTCTTTTGGGTTGACTAATGCACCGGCCATCTTCATGGACCTAATGAATAGGGTCTTTAAACCCTACCTTGATTCCTCTATTGTGGTCTTCATCGATGATATTTTGATCTATTCATATAGTAAGGAAGAGCATATGGGCCATTTGAGGGTTGTGTTGCAAAGATTGAGGGAGGAGAGATTGTATGCTAAATATGACAAGTGTGAGTTTTGGTTGGAGGAGGTTGTATTCTTCGGTCATATGGTGTCGGGGGATGGCATTAAAGTGGATCCTAAGAAGAACGATGTGATTAGGAATTGGCCTAGACCATTGACCCCGTCGGATATTAGGAGTTTCTTTGGCCTTGCGGGTTACTACAGAAGGTTTTTGAATGGGTTCTCCTCCATTGCTTCCCCTATGACAAAATTAACTCAAAAGAAGGTTAAGTTTGTGTGGACCAATGAATGTGAGAGAAGCTTCGAAACATTGAAAGACAAACTTCTGTCCACTCCTATATTTTCACTATTGGATGGGCTTGAGGGTTTTGTCTGTATTGTGATGCATCTAGAGTTGGTTTGGGTTGTGTGTTAATGCAAAATGGTAAGGTCATGGCCTATGCTTCTAGGCAACTCAAGGTGCATGAAAATAACTACCCTACCCATGATTTTGAATTAGCCATCGTGGTATTTGCACTAAAGATTTAGTGACATTATTTGTATGGGGTGCATGTGGATTTCTTCACCGATCATGAGAGCCTTCAATATGTCTTCACACAAAAAGAACTCATCTTGAGACAAAGAAGGTGGCTAGAACTCCTTAAAGACTATGACATGAGTGTACATTACCATCCGGGTAAAACAAATGTGGTGGTGGATGCTTTGAGTCGGGTGTTTATGGGTAGCCTAGCTCATGTGGATGGTAGTGATAGGGAGATGGCTAGGAGGTGCATAGATTTGCTAGATTGGGGTGAGGTTGGAAGATGTGGGTAATGGTATTGTTGTTGTTGATGGTTCTAAATCTTCTTTGGTTGATGAGGTGATAGAAAAACATGATCTAGACGCCTCCTTGCTTAAATTGAAAGCCTTGGTGAAAGAGGGAAAAATAGAGGTTTTCTCTCAAGCGGGAGATGGGGCCCTTAGATACCAAGATAGGTTATATGTGCCATGTGTTGGTGGTTTGAGGGAGAGAATTCTTGATTAGGCCCATAACTCTTCTTATTCTATCCACACCAGTTCCATCAAAATGTATAGAGACTTGAGGGATATGTATTGGTGGGGAGGCATGAAGAGGGACATTGCTAAATTTGTTTCCGGTTGCCATAGTTGTCAACAAGTCAAAGCTGAGCATCAAAGGTCGGGTGGCCTAACCCAAGACATAGAGATTTCTACTTGGAAGTGGGAGGTGATTAATATGGATTTTGTGGTTAGGTTGCCCAATACTTGGAAAGGTTTTGATTCCATATGGGTGGTGGTTGATCGGATGATGAAATCGGTTCACTTTTTACGAGTCAATACTACATATGGGGCTGAAGAGTATGCAAGGTTGTACATCTATTAGTTAGTAAGGTTGCAAGGTATTCCATTATCCTTTATATCGGATCGTCGTGCACAATTTACTTCACACTTTTGGAGGTCTTTTCAAAGGGGTCTTGGTACCAAAGTTCACCTTAGTACGGCCTTCCACCCTCAAACGGATGGCCAAGCTGAAAGGATAATTCAAACACTTGAGGATATGCTTATGGATTGTGTCTTGGAGCTTAAGGATAGTTAGGATAACCATCTTCCATTGATTGAGTTTTCCTACAACAATAGCTATCACTCTAGCATTGGTATGGCTTTTTTTGAGGCTCTTTATGGAGACATTTTAGATCACCGGTGGTTTGATTTAAGGTTGGAGAGGTGGTTTTATTGGGGCCGTATCTGGTTATGGAAGCTCTTGAGAAGGTTAAGATGATTATGGAGAGGTTGAGGAAAGGCCAAAGTCATCAAAAATCCTATGCCGATGTAAGAAGAAGAGACCTAGAATTCCAAGTGGGTGATAGGGTTTATTTGAAGGTTTCTCCAATGAAAGGTGTAGTCCATTTTGGTAAAAAGGGGAAGTTGATTCCAAGGTATGTTGGTCCTTATGAGGTGATTAAGAGGGTTGGTAAGGTAGATTATGAGTTGAAGTTGCCTAGTGAAATGAATTTGGTCCATCAGGTGTTCCATGTCTCTATGTTGAGAAAATGTGTTGGTGATCCTAATGCCATTATGCCTCTTGATATTGTGAGTGTTGTTGAGGATAACTTGACTTATGAGGAGGTTTCGGTTCAGATGTTGGATGGGCAAGTGAAGATATTTAGGAACAAAGAGGTGGCATCCGTTAAGGTCCTTTCGAGGAACCAACAACTCAAAAGTGCTACTTGGGAAGCCGAAGCGGACATGCAAAAGCAGTATCCTTATCTTTTCCACTCCACTCAAGCCTAAGGTACTAATCCTAAGTTCCATATGTGACTTCAAGTCTTACATTTCAACCCCTATGTCATTCATATACATTCATGTTTAAGTTGGTAAACTTATGACGATTTTACGCTTATGTTCAGATTTTGAAAATGGTGTTTTACATGTTGCGTTGCATTCTTGTTGGGGATGATTTGTTTATGATCACTCTTGTCTTGTACGTCTCTTTTACATTTGGGGCGAATGTTCCCAAGGGGAGATATTGAAATGACCCAAAAAAGTACCCAAAAATGTGTCTCGAAATGCCCAAAATTTTAATTTCCATATATCTAAAAGTCCATTCATCATTTTGAAAACTCGACTTCATATTTGTGATCAAGGGGTCACAATTAGGTGAAAATGGTCTAACCTTGATTTTAAAAGCTAAAAATTAGCAAATGTAATTTTTTTTACTAACGAATTCTAGAGAGCTTTTCGCGATACCTTCGCGACTTGCCTTGGGCGTGCTTTAGTGTAAAGTCCTCTCCACATCCTCTCTGCAATGTGGAGATGTGTATTTCGCCTGGCAGTATTTTACTGTGCGGTCCAAAATATTCTAAGTGTTGAGCCCAAATTTCCCAAACGTGTTTTTATCTATAGT